>PVKZ01001627.1:94518-119518 GCA_004027375.1 Macroglossus sobrinus
TCTCTCTCTCTCTCTCTCTCTCTCTCTCTCTCTCTCTCCCCCTCCCTCCCTCTCTCACTCTCCCTCCCTCTCTCATTGTTGTTAGCTTAAAGAAACATACATTTATTCATTATAGTCCTAGAGGCAGGAAGTCTGAGATCAGAGTGCCAGCATGGTTGGGTTCTTGGTGACATCTCTTTTCCAGATCGTAGACTGCCAATTTCTAGTTGCAGGCTCACATGGTGGAAAAGAGAGAGCTAGCTCTCTGTCTTCTTTTGTAAGGACACTAATTCCATTTTGAGGGATCCATCTTCATGATCTAATAACCTCCCAATGGACCCATTTCCTGCCATCAAATTGGAAGTTATATTCCAGTATATGAATTTTGGTCTAGTCCAAGAAAACTATCCATCCTTTACTGTCCCGTATGATTCTCAGGACTTGAATAAAAACTTTACAGACTCTTTTACTTTTCAACTTTCTCTGTAATTCTATGACACATGAGTTTCTACCATGCAATTTTGTACTTAATAATATTCCATTTTAAATTGTTCATTATTATTTCATCATTTAATATTGCAATCTGAATGTTCTCTGGATTTCATCTGCAGATTTTAATGACTCATAGCTCAATCTTACATATATCATTGTGGAACTTAGGCAACACCACCTCCGGTCTTCATTATTTCTGGGACTCCATTGTGATGTGCTCAGCAGCAAGACTGCTCACATTCTTCTGCACTAGCCATTTGAAAGTGGTGCCTCAACATGGATACCCCTTTCATGAAAAAAGGTTCTCAATGAGTGTTGTATTTGTTTCTGTTATGTCAGTCACAGAGATTTCTACTAATGGATTCTTTGACCTATTAGTGAGTCAAAACTGCAGAAGTATCTAGAAAATAACAGAAAGGTAAAAAGAAATTTTTTATCCAACTTTATGCAGAATTTAATTACTTGCATTCCATTCCCCCACTCTCTTCTCTTCAAACTGCATTACTTTATGATCTAAGTATTATATAATCTTGCTTGAAAAATCACCTGAATTTTTTCTGTCTCTAACATTACTTCCTACAAGAGCTCAAAAATGGTCCTTCCAGAAATTGATGTTGTATCTTTTTCTTCTTTCCTCTCCTGTGTCTTCCCCATGAGTTTGTACACAAAGCAATTTCCCTCTCTTAATAGCCCTGCTTTCTTCTTAGGTAAAAGTGCTAAAGCCCCCATGTGAATTAGCCAAAATAAAAAAATTAAAAAATAAAGATGGGAAATGTGGAGGGAGAAAAGGAGTTGCAAGCCATCCCACAAAATTTCACTCATGTTTATCTTAGAAACCACACTACATATTTCTATCTTGCCTTCCAGTTGGTTAGCAAACTACTTTGGGGTAGAACATCTGTTTTTCCTGCTCACCAAAGTATCTAACATAATGCTTTGCAAATAGTAGTTGTAAAATAAATATTGAACTAATTAATTAGAAATAAAACTCTAAGAATAAAATGAGGACATTTTCAGGCATCAAGTGGACAGTTTTACCAAATAAGTAAGAAGTATACTGATCAGGATTCTTAAATGTTGGAGTTCCTCTAACATGGGCTGTATGTGTTTGGGGAGGAAGGATAATGTATATAGAGAATACGGGCAAGTGTGCTTCATCAGTATTCCAGAGAAGAGAGCTGAATGAATTGGTAAAGGAAATCTTCAATTACGTGGTCCAAAAATAGAGAACCAAGCAAGAGAAGCTGGGAAGATGGGAGCAGGAGCAGTAAACCAAGACAAGAAAATCGGAATATTGGTGTGGGTATAATGTGGAGAGAGTAACTTCTGAGAGTACACATTTATTTGTTATCCAAGGGAAGAACTTCCATATAGCTCACTTTTGCATTTTCCAAAGCATTTAACACTACATTTTTTACACTGAGACATTGAATAAATATATTCTGAATGAATGATTATATCATAAAATGCCACATATTATTTTTTTTACCAAAGAATAAATTATTAAACTTCCAACTCACTATTGGTTTCCACAGATAACAAAGTGATACTCAACTTATAACTATGTTTTTAATGAAAAACCTCAACCACCTTCACTCTATTTTTCAGAGAAACTGCTGAGTAATGATAATTTGTGTACAAGAGAGTCCTGACATTTTTGCATAGATTTTTGAAAGTTTATTTTTATCTGCTTTATTTTTCAGAATTTCTTTAGTATCAGAAATTTTATTATTTGCATCTTATCACAAAGATCAATTCTCAGAATATCCTCTTTGTACAGTTGCTAGTTGCTCATTATTATCTTCCTCTTCAAGTTATGAGGTTCCTTTAGGTGAATCCTAATTTTACTCTTCTTTCCTATGTCTGTATTTTCCCTCTTGGCATTTGTGGGGAGGAGCAAATCAGCAGATTCTGATACACATAATATCTTTATTTTGTTGAGACCATCTGTCTGTATGCTAGTAAACCCATAATCCTGCTATGACTGGAAAAAACACCCTTCGCTCCAAGGTCTTTCTGTGTAAAAATAGCAATTCTTATTGTTCCTATGTAATTTAAATCATAATTATTACATTCAAGAGCTCAGTCCTAACTCAATGGACAATGTAAGGGCAAAATTACATGGCAAATTATTTATAACTGACATATTTATTGAATGTTGTCTGAGCAACCCTGCTCAATAGAAATATAATGCATGCCACCTCTGACATTTTAAATGCCCTAGCATCTACATTTAAAAAAGTAAAAAGACACATGATATCACTAGTGGTTACTAGTGAGGTGCAGGAGGAGGGGAGAGGAAGATGGGGTAAAGGGGTTCAAATATAGGGTTTAGGGGGAAGGTGAATTGGATAAAGGGGATCAAATATATGATAGCTGAAGGAAAATGGACTTTCAGTGGTAAACACACAGTAGAATATACAGATTTGAAATTATAATGTACACCCCAAAATTGTATAATTGTATTAACCAATGTTATCCCCAATAAACTTAATTTAAAATATAAAAAGAAACAAATGAGATTATTTTTCATAATATATTTATTTAAAAATATTTAACCATGTATATCCAAATATTAAGATTATAACATATAATCGATGTTATTAATGAGATAGTTTATATTCTTTTTCTCATTCTAAACTTTCAAAGCCCAGTGAGTATTTTATACTTATAGTGTCTCTCAATTAGAACACTAACTTTTCATTGGGTATACTTAAGCTGTATTTATATATTATAAAATGGAGAGTTGAAACAATGATACATATATTTGAGTTGTTCAAACATACTAAATCTTTTTACAATAGATGAATCAAATATCAGATTTTAGATTTAAGGGATTTTTAAAAAATGGACAGTTTTTTAGAGCAGTTTTAGGTTCACAGCAAAATTGAGAGGAAGGTACAGAGATTTTCCTGTTTTCAGATATTAATATCCTCTCCTATTATCAATATGAGTATCCTTTCCTATTATATCCCCTACCAGAGTGATACATTTGCTACAATTGATAAAACAATATATTATCACCAAAGATCACAGTTTACATTAGGGTTCAACCTTGGTGTATGGTTTGGACAAATGTATTATGACATGTATCCCCCTTTATAGTTTTGTGCAGAGTAGTTCACTGCCCTAAAAATCCCGTGTTCCATCTGTTTACCCCTCCTTCCACCCAAGTCCTGGCAACTACTGACCTTTTTGCTGTCTCCACAATTTTGCCTTTTCCAGAATGCCATATAGTTATAATCATAAAGCCTTTTCAGATTGATGTATTTCCCTTAATTAAGTTTCCTCCATATCTTCTCATGGTTTGATAGTTCATCTTTTTTTGATACTAAATATTCCGTTGTCTGGATATATCAGTTTATTTATCCTTCATTTAATGAAGGGCATTGTGGATGTTTCCATGTTTTTGAAATTATGAATAAAACTGCTGTAAACATCCGCGTTCAGGTTTGTGTGTAGAAATAAATTTTTAACTCTTGAGTAAATACCAAGGAGTGCATTGCTGGATCCTATGGTCAAAATGTTTAGTTTTGTAAACTGTCTTCCAGAGTGGCTATACCAATTTACATTCCCCGAGCAAAGATTGAGCATTCCTGTTGCTCTACCACCTCATTAGCATTTTATGTTTTGAGTCGGCATTCTGGATTCTGGTCATTCCAATAGGTACGTGGTAGCATTTCATTATTGTTTTAGTGTACGTTTCTCTGATGACATAATGTGGAACATCTTTTCATATGCCTATTTGCATTATGTACATCTTCTTTGGTGAGGTATCTGTTTAGTTTTTTGCCCATTTTTTAATCAGAATTTTTTTCTTATTGTTGAGCTTTAAGAGTTCTTTGTATATTTTAGATAACAGTCCTTTATCAATTAGGTCTTTCACAAATATTTTCTTATAGTTTATGGCTTGTCTTGTCATTCTCTTGTTAATGTCTTTCACAGATCAGAAGTTTTCAATTTTAATGAAGTTCAATTTATCAATTCTTTCTTTTATAGATTATGCTGTTGGTGTTACATATAAAGAGTCATTGCCAAAACCAAGATCATCTTGATTTTCTCATGTTCTCTTCTAGGAGTTTCATAGTTTTGCATTTTACATTTAGATCTATGATTCATTTTGAATTAAATTTTGTGAAGGGTGTGAGATTAATTTTTTTTTGCATGTGGTTGTTCAGTTCTAGATTTAAATTTAAATTAAATGACATTGAATAAAATTAGAAATTTAGGGTCTCAGTTGCACTAGCCACTGTAGTACTGTTGCACTACAGTAAGGAAGCCATATATAGATAGTGGTTATCCTATTGTTTAGTGTAGGTCTCGGGATTGGCAATTAAAGTCTTTCAAGCTTCCTTCCTCTCCTCAGGAATCAAACCACTCTTAGCATCATTTATTCGGGTATCCAGTTTTCCCTTAGAATTTGTAAATACCTTGGCATAAAGATCTGACTGATTTACCTTCTCTGGATGAAAGTAATTTCAACTTAGGGGTGGGTGAGTTTAGTTTCTTTGTTGTAGTGTTTCAACCACTTCTAGTGTCAGCCTTAGTAATGCAGATATATTTTTTTCCTATCACACGTTTTATAGTTTACTCACCATGACAATCATATATGAGTGTTACATAGTCTTCATTAAAACTGTTCTCAATCCAATAGCTACCTGCATTGGACAACAAAAACCCAGTTCCTTCTGGTCTTTCATAATTCTAGAAACTAAATTACCAATGTAATGAACAAAACTATCTCTTTATAGAAATTCTGTAATCAAATTTATAAATGGAGATTGAGTTTGGGATGTTTATTTCCCAGACATTTAACTATTCTACAATGCATTAATTTTACCAAACCTTGTTCGGACAACCAATGGACAGTATTATCAAAAATAAAACGTTTGATTGGGTAACTGAAGTTATTTATTACCTCTTTTGTGCAAAAGTCATCAGTCTAAAATATAATTTGAAAATGAGCTAGCAATAATTTTTCAACATGTGGTTCAGTTCATTTACTTCAAAACAATTTGGGGAACTTTAAAAAGAAGGCAGATTCCTGGACCTCCTTACAGAGATTCTGATTCAGTAACTATATAGTAGAGCCCAAGAATATATCTTTTCAAAACATTTAAGTAATTATGATATACACTAAAGTTTTTGAACTACAGGTACAGAGATTATTTTAATAACCTAAAAATATCTAGAATTTTAACACTGGTTCAAATTCTCTTTCTATTTGGTTCAAAGTGTCATATTTGGTTTCTACTTCATGATTTGTCATCATATTTTATGGTTGGATGGACTTTTGAGGTTTCCATCATACGTGTGTGTAGAAATGGAGCAAGCAAAAATTAAGAAAATATTAAAAAATTTGTTAATTGACATTTTAATTAGGTATATTATATGTTCTTTGAAATAAAACCTTTAAAAAGATAAATACTGGACTCATTACAGGTTATATATAGAGAAATTTCAGCTAAAGCCTGGCATATTACTATATCTATATTTAGACTGTACAAAGACTTCTGCTTTTTATTTTAAATTTCCTACCTGCCCATATGTTTGGGGGAAAAAAAAACATCTGACACGCTTTAAAAGGTAACATTTTTTTAAAAGTTATTTTAGGAAGAGATTCATTTTAGTTTGTTTCTTTTGGTAAATAATGTTAAAATGAGTCATATTTCATTTGCAACTTTATTTATTTTAATAATTTGAATATAATTCTATTTAGCATTATTTACATGGTTGCTCATAATGTATATATCCTTGTTTAAATATCATTATGTTTTTAATTGTTTTATATTTGTCATTTCCACAGTTTTTTTTCCTACATGTGTTAAATCTGGAGGTTTTGCCAAGTAGAAAGCCAAACAAAGAGAATGAAGTATATTACTTACATAATTAATATGCATATCTGCACTGTATGCAATTACCTATGGACTTTCAACATTGCCTTGAAAATTGTGCAATGTATTTTTAAATTGATTTTCTTTCTCACTTTCTGGGGAAATTACTTTATACTTTATTTTTCTTCTCACCTTCCACCTCACTCACACATTTATACTGTCCGTCCTCCACTCATATATAATTCATGGAGGAAAATAGAAAATAGTAGATTAGAACTAATTCCCTCATCTTCTGACCAGTAAATAGACATATGTCTACCCCCATTTTAACTCAAATTACCAGTTTTCTTACATTAAAATTCAGGCAGTGTTTCTCCTCCTAGTAAACCCCACCCCTCCACTTATAAGCTGGATCCTATACCCTCTCATCTATTCAAGGATATGATCTTCATGTGTAGCTCTAATCTTGCATTTTGCCTCTTGTTCTTACTCAGTTTCCCCAGAACACTGTTCTGCTCTTTTTTTTTTTGCAATGCCTGTCTTATTTATTTCTTAGATTTCACATTCAATATTATTTCAAAGGGATTTTCTATTACCCTACTTAATTAAATAGCAAAGTTACTCTCCTTATCTGCCCCATCCCCATTCCCGTTATTCTCCATCACATATTTCATTTAACTTTTTGTCTTCATGCTTCATTTACTTGGTATTTATCTGCCCGTTTCCAGATTCCAAGCTCTACATGGGTAGGGGTCACATCAGATTTCTTCACTTCTGTGTCCCTAGCTCCTGGCACAATTCTTGGCCTATGGTAACTTCTCACTAAATGTTTATTGAACACATAAATAACCTCTCCCTATTGATGCATTTGATATACCATAGTGAGATAATTCTCCCACAATTAGTATTTATTTCCATTTTTTCTATTGCAAACAATATTTCATAGGATATTTATATATTCATCTGCATGTATTCATGCTATAATTTCTGCAAGAATGATTTGTGGGAATGCTGGATCATATTATAGGTAAATGTCAGAGGAAAATCTCCATTTTATTCAGCCCAAGTTCTTTTCTCAGGGCTGCTCTTTCTTTACACAGATAATGAAGTGTTTATTTTTAGCACTAGGGCTATACTTTAAATTGTGGGCAGTGATTTGTCTTTGTTGTTTCCACCAGTATTTTAGTACCAACTGCGAATTAATTGACTTCTCCAGAAGACTTTCCTCTTTTGCACATTCTCTCCAAAGGCTGTCTTTAGTTTTCTTCTGGAAATGGCAATGCCTACTGCTGCTATTGCTGCTGCTTTAGAGGTCACTCTCTCTTCAACTGACTGCTCCCTGTCTTTTTTTTTTCTTTGCCTTGATTTGCATCTTCTGGCTTCTTTGGCATTGGCAGTATTTGTTGAATCTTTTTCTGGTAGGAAAAGTTTCCTGATGGTAGGAGTTTGGGCTGAATACAAGCCTTCACATTTTTAATCCTTTGAGAAGGATCAGAACATTGCTGTTGCTCCAAATAGTTTAAAAATATTAAGTCCATGCCAGAAGTAGCATTGTGATACTCCTACATGTCTTCTTCCTATTCAACATTGTTCTCTGTTTACCTGGATTCCTCTGCTCTCTATACAAATACCTCATCCTCTTTCAGGTAAAAGCCATACATTCTTTGATTCTCTCAAATAGACTGGAGCAGTTTTTTTTAAATATACACTTTGGAATCAAGAGAAATTATGTTTTATTATGTTTGTCTGTTTCCGTGCCTCTTTCCCTAGCAGAATTGAAGCTCTTTGAGGACAGAGAACATGTGTTTAAAGGCATCTAGCTGTGCAGTCAGAGATACCTGTATTTGAATCCATTTTTACCACTTTCTAGTTATGTGAACTTGGGCAAACCATTTAGCTTCAGTTGTCTCATCTATAAGAACACAATAATTGAAAAACCAATGTCACAATGTTATGTCCTAGAATCAATGAGGTAATGCCTACAATGTGCTTAGAATGGTAACTGGATGTTTCATACCTTGAACAAATGCTAACTATTGTGGCAGCCATGCAAATGCACCTGTTAGATCTCAGACTATAGAGCATCATTGACCAATAGCCTCAGTTGCTGTGCTCTGAAATGCATCCCCATGTTTGCCCTGAGGCTGCATCTCTCCACAGGTTGCTCCCAGCTGATGATGGATGTGGTGGAACATTGAGCTTGATGCATTAGGCTGGTCCATTTGGGGGAGACATAGGAACACTCTGATTTTGTCTCCAGGACTCTCAACACCTTGCCAAACTTCCTTTGCAATCTAAAGTGTTTCCACCATACTTCCTCCCTTCCTATTTTATTTCAAAAAGTTCAAATCTGTATCATAGTCTGAAGGCTTCCTCAGACTTCTGTTTCCTTTCCTATGTTCCCTCACAGATTTTTGTGTGTGTGTCTAACCATGCCCTGTCATTGACTTCTTGGAGAATCTGCACTAGCAGAAGTGGTTCAGAGAGTGGCTCAGGTAGTAAGAGTTGAAACTGGCTCACCTACTACCTGATGGGTAAAGAGGATGCTATTCTGGTTAGTAGTTTGGGCACAAATAGTCTTTGGTGCACGATGGCAGTTCAGTTGTTAAAGGTTTTACCAATGGTGATCTGGGGAAATGTCCCTGGAGGGAAATGCTCTGGCAGGTGCATAACATAAAAATTTGAAAAGGTTGAAACAACGTCAATAAGACAGAGTTCACTGGTTATTGTATAGATGCCCTGAATAGAGATAATAACAGACTAAGAGTGATTAATGGCTAAACATGACAACAAAAGGGTCTCCATGGTACTGTATAAAGAAAGTCATTATCCTCTAGAGTAGAAAAGCAATCTGAGCAACAGCCTGAAAATGTCATTGTTAGGGCTGTAGAGTTCCAGAAAATTCTGAATCCTCAGCCAAGGCAAATCTGTTATGCAAAGGAGATCCATGGTAGGAAAATCTTAGCACCTTGAAACATGAGATAAGACATCTGATTTCTTTTGATGTTGTTGATTTTATAGAACCCATTGACTCATCAGACTTACAAAAGTTGTCTCCTTTCCCTAGTAACAGCTAGAACTTCCCTATGCTGGATGCTGTTCCATAAGCAATAGGTACATCCCTTGAGAGCTGTTCTTACTTTCTATCTCAGCTGCCAATGTAAAAAATGGGATTAAATCTCTACATAAGCCAGTTGGGGATGTGCTGGACCTGATAAAGAAGGGAAGAGACAAAAGAAATGTAATAATGTATTAGGATATACCAGAAAGAGCCAGAAGAGTAAATACATCAGGAATCAAGAAGGCCAGAATGTAAGACTGGATAGGAAGAATACACTGTTTTGGGTGCACTTTTCTTGGCACATAGCATTAAAATCCTAATAGGAAGCCCAAAGAAATAGGGCAATCTTGAAAGCCTGGAAAAAGTTACATCCAACACTCAGCAAAGTGGAAATCATGAGTTGCTTTGGAGGATAATAAAAGAAAGGATAAAGAGTCTGAGGGAATTGAGTATCCTGAGATGAATATCTCATGTAAAGATGGAGGACCCATAGAGAACTGTATTCCACAGAAAGACTCACAGGAAGTAGGATCCACCTGAGTCATTGAGACTACAGCAGTGAGAGGGGGTACCAAGCTCTCTAAGAAGTTCAGGAATGGCTCTCCTCCTCAGTTAAGACTGACTATAGGGTAGATAGTTACAGAGTTGGGATCATTAACACCCTTGGGATGATGAGCACACAGAGAAATAGTCATGTGGTAGCATCTAAACACTAAAAGTATCACAACATCCCATTTATAGTGCAGGCCTGTAGGGAGTCCTAGATAAGAAACAGTTTACAATGTGGCCACTGAGTCAGTGGACCACTCAGTGGTCATTTCCCAGATACCAAATGTATATAACTGGAATTGATACACTCAGCAACTGGAACAAAACCCACACTGGGTCCTTAGTTTGTGGAATAAAAACGATCATAGTGAGGTTAGAGGGAGACTAGTGACACCATTAAAGACCTGAAAGATACATTTGTGATAGTCCTTACCATCTTTCTGTTTATCTTATCATATTTTCTTTTGTTTGGGATTACAGAAACCCCATCTTGAAGGGTCACTATAGACCACTGCAGATGTAAACCAAGTGTTCATCTTGCTTATGGTTGCTCTCCATCAGTAGTATCAGTGTTAGAGATGATTATTAAAGTCTTAGGTACATGGTATGTGGCTGGTGGTTTGGCAAAATCATTTTTCTCTATTCCAATTAGAAAGTTGATCAGAAACAGTTTGTATATCCCAGTTGCCTCTAGTATGTTTAACTCTCCTGCTTCTCTCATGGCCCAAAGATATCCGAACTGCATGAACATCACACAGAATGTAACTGGAATACATTACAACAATGGCATTAAACTGATTAGTCAGGCTGGGCAAGAGGTGGCTAGAATGTTGGAGAATTTGGTAAAACACCTACCTATACCCTGAGGGTGAGAGATAAACTCTGAGAATTTATAGGCATCTACCACTTCTTTGAAATTCATGGGTACATTGGTCAGAAATGAGCCAGGATATCTCTTCTGCCAGTACCTGGCAGATTTTTTTTTGGTTTTTGCATGCAGCATATTCTATCCCTAGGAATACTGCCTTAGTGCAATAGTGGGTGACATGGAAAGCTGCCAGCCTTAAGTGGAGCTGGGATCAGAAAACAGCTCTGCAGAAGTTCAGGCTTCAATGCTTCAGCCTAGCCACTTGGGCCATATGATCTTGCTGACTCTAAGATGTTGGAGGTGTCAATAGTGGAAAAGAAGCAGTGGAGGGATTATGGCAAGGCCCAGTGGGAGAATTCAATGTGGGCTCCCGGAATCTGGAACAAGGCCATGACATGTGTGGCAGAGCTGGCACACTTTTTGAGAAATACTCTTGACATATTACTGGGCCCTGGTAGAGTTGGGATGCTTGACTTTGGAGCAAATGCCAATTGACCATGCATCCAGAAGTGCTCATTTTAAGCTAGATTTTGTCTGACCTGCTAAGTCAAAGTCAAAGGAACTCAGCAGCAGCCCCTGCTAAAATGGAAACAGCACATTGGGATTGAGCTCAGGAAAGACCAGCTGTCCAAGTAAGCTGCATGAGTAAGTAGCCATAACCCCATGTCACCCACCATGGTTGCAACTGTGTTTCTTTCCCACTTCTTACGTATGTGGGGTCTCATGCAGTTAAAAGAGTAGGAAAAAGCCTGAACTTGGCACATTGTAGGGGCTTAGTTCACTTGGTAGCAAGTGATTACAAGGTATTGGTTAAGCTTTTGCTTTTGTATATAAAGGTTATTCTTTTTCTATGGATGACAAAGTTGAGGCCAAGTGAATTAAGTGATTCATTACCTGTACATAAGTAATAAGGAGAATGAGAAACAGATGTCCAGCCTCATGCTATAAAATGCTTTCTATGATACCCTCTTGCATTTTATGTTTACCATAGGATGTTATCTTCATTTTAAAAAGAGAATTGGGATCATTATTAGAAATTAAACTAAAAGAAGTTATGGTACATATATACAATGGAATATTACTAAGACGTTAAAAAATGAAATCCTACCATTTGCAACAACATGGATAGACCTAGAGAGTATTATACTGAGCAAAGTAAGTCAGATAAAGAGAAATACCATATGATTTCACTTATGTGCAGAATCTAAGAAACAAAAAAACAAACTAATCGAAAACAGACTCACAAATATAGAGGGCAATCTGGTGACGGCCAGAGGGGAGGTGGGTTGAAGGAATGGGAGAAGTCAGTGAAGGGTTAAAGAAGTACAAATGAGTAGTCGATAGATGGTCACAGGGATGGGGAGCATGGCATAGGAAATGCAGTTAGCATTAATGTAATGTGTATGTATAGAGAACCAGGGGGAAGATAGAGTAATCCAGGTGATCATTTCATAAACTATATTATTGTCTCATCAATGTATATTTGAAACTAATAATAAAATAATAAAAAAACCACACAGTGAATATTCTACATTTAAAACATTTAAAATGCCATGCCCCATTTGCTAACCTAAAAACTGGTATCCACATATGTTGAGTCACTTTTTTCAATTACTTGCAAAAAATGGATAGAGATTGGGAGGGGTTGTGAATTTATGCATACTAATGAAACCTTAAAATAAAATGTTTCCATGTGCAACTTCCAGTCTTGTTGGATAACTTTACTTGATTGAAAATTACTTGAGAAAGATGAAATCATAAATTACCTTAAATTTACTGAAAGCTTGTGAACCACCTATATTAGGTGTGAAGCTGATGAAGTTTCATTTTGAATGGAAATAAGTTTAGAATAAACATGGCTTAACATTTCAGATACATCTCCAGAAGGACTGTTGACAATATTAGTTCCACTGGGTCTAGTGCTGGGCAACATTGTAAATATATTTCTACTATCATTATAATTGCTAAAGTTCCATTTAGTTCTCAAAATTTCCACTGGTTCCACTCATATTTTCTATCATGTGTATTCATTATGACTTTTTCTAATAGTACTGATTCATTTGCTCATTTATTTCTTCATTCAGTGAAGCTTTAGCTTACTGTATGTTAGGCACACGACCCTGTAGAATAGTTCCTACCTGCATTAGTGGTAGATAACATACTATTAAATTATGACAAGGTAACATTTTTCAGATAAAGAAAATAAAGCAAAGAAAGGTTTAGTAACTTTTTCAGTGTTACACAGCTAGTATGTGAAGGGTTCAAGATTCGAACTCAGAAGTATGGTTCCAGAGTCTGTGCTTTTAACCACTATATTGTTTGTCACAAAGTTCATAATGTCGTATCACTCTCCACTTCTTTGGTTTAAGATATCACTGGTATATTTCTGAGGGAAACATATACAGAATTCCACCCGGAAAATGAAACATAATGGAAAAAAGAAAAAAAGTCTTTGGGAACATATTTTGTGGGCAACTTAACTGTTTATTTTTTTTTAATTTACTTTTTTTTTATCATAAAGTACTTGGAAAGGATCTGATAAGTATTGTGGCTATGTCAACTGCTGTAAAATTTGATGTTCTAGATATGATGAAAAGTATTAAAGACACCTTTGTATGTGACTTAATAATACAATTCAGTGTCAATATAAATGAACAAAGTTATTGTGATATGCGGTAAGATTATTTTGGGAAACAATGTAAGTGTAATGCAATTAGGGTTGTATTTGTAAGACTTGTTATCTATAAAATTTCAGTAATAGAAAATTTATTTAGAACATAGATATGCTTATACTATATGCTCAACAATAAGCAGATAGCCTAATACTTAAAGAATCTGATAACTGAAGTGGGGAAATCCACCTGATAACACCCTAGTATAATTTAGGAAGGGTGTCCTCTGTCTTCTTAAGGTCACTGTAGTTTTATCACAATAGTATTTTTTTAAATATATAATTTTTCAAAATAATACAAGGTCTTTTACAAAGTCTTCAAATGATTGAGCTGAAGAAGACCCTACAATGCATGGAATTAAAAACAACCTGAAACTTCTTTTAAAGGCAGGAGTAAGTTCATTGTTCAAGCCAGTAAGAGCTTTTACTGTTTTCTAATTAACTCTTTTGGATGTGCTTGCTAACTATAACATCCTTTGAAATTAAATCATTAAACTGCATTTACTAAAATAAAAAATAATCAAAAAGTCTGTCACAGTTTGGACATCCTGAGGTGGGAATCCCATGATTATTTCTAACTGGGGTTTTGTTCCCCAGTTGTGTGCACTCATGCCCATCTGCTTCCATGGCACTGTGACAGCTCACACTCTTGTTGGAGCCTTGCCTTTCTTAGCCAAACAGGGGTTTCAAGTCAGTGTTCAAATAAAAAAAAATTTTTCCACTGAGCTCTGCTCTACTTAGTTTATACTCAATAATACAACACTTTTAAGTTCACCTATAATTCAATTCATTCATAAGACCACTTTTTAAAAATAAACTTTATTTTTGAATTGATTTTTAGTTACAGAAAACTTGCAAAGACAGTACAGAGAGTTCCCACATACCTCACACCCAGTGTAGTCCATTAATAGCACCTTACATAAGTATGATAACCTAAAATAATTTAAAAACCGATAATACATCAATACTAAATAAAGTCTGTACTTTATGAAAATTTACTTACATTTTACCTAATATCCATTTCTTTTTCAACATACTTACATTTAGTTGTCATGTCTTCTTGGACTCCTCTGGACTTCGACTGTTTCTCAGACATTCTTCATTTTTATGACCTTGACAATTTTGAGGAGTGCTGGTCAGGTGTTTTGTAGAATGTCACTTAGATGGAATTTGTCTGATTATTTTTATTGCAATTAACTTGAGGTTATGAAATTTTAGGAGGGAGACCACAGAGGCTAAGTGCCATTTTCCTCATAATATATCAAAGGTATGTACTATCAATATGATATATTACTGTTGATGTTGACCTTGATCACCCGGATGAGGTAGTGTTGGTCAGATTTCTCCATTGAATGATAACTTTAAAAAAAATTCCCTGCTGTTTGTTTTTGTTCTGGATTCTTCAGAAGAGAATTATGATGAGAAATCCACAATTGAAAAGTGGAGAATTACCCTCCACCTCATTGAGGATGAAGTGTTTACATTACAATGTTTCTAATTCTTTTGCATGGGAGATTTGTCTATTTTCTCTCTTTCATTTATATATCATTTATATATTAGCATGGACTTATGAATATTTATTTTACATTTTGGGCTATAAACCAATACTATTTCATTTATTTCGTTGCTCAAGTCATATCAGTTCTGGCCATTGGTAATTATTTGCTGACTCCTACATCTTTCTGACATACCTCTACCATTATGTGTCTGTGTGTGCATATGTTTTTAGCATTTTCTTACTTATGGCAAAACAACATATTCTAGCCTAACTTTGGGTATTTCATGCCCAGTACTAGAATCAGCCATTTTTCTAAGCAACTCTGGATTATTTCGGTGGAGAATGTTATTATAAACCAAGATCTGGTACTAATTATACTCAATGCTTGTGGGATGTCATTACTTTTAGGCCCTTTCAGCTGACAGAGCAAGAAAAAAAACATACATACCTAAATACATACATGCATATCCCCAACTCTTACTATATTAAGTTCAAACTGATATCTCCAATTCTAATCCATTACCACATGAATCATTCTAGTCTTTTCTTGCTTGTCTATAATATCTCATTTCAACAGTTAGAAAACTGATTCCCACTATCAACCACCCATTTACTGAGTTATTCAATTCCAATATAAATGGATAATAGTTTCAGAATTGTTAACCCATGTCAACTTTACAGTCTAGGGTACAATCCTTATGCACAATTCCTTTTGCTTTTAGTCTTACAGAGTCTACTCATTTCCAGTTACTTAGGTCAGAGCTTTTCCCTTAGCTCCTTTAGTGAGATTACTTTATACGTTTGTACTATAGTTAGATTTCTTTGGTCTATTTTTGCATTCATCTTGTGATCTCTTGACTTCTTAAATGTTTTATTTTAAATTTCATACTTTAAGTTTCCCTCTTTGCGCTATAAAGTTCTATGAGTTTGACAGATGCACAGTATCATAGATGCCCCATTACAGTGTCATATAGAATATTTTCCTTGCCCTAAAAATCCTTTATGCTTCACCTATTGAACCTTCCTCCATCTCACAAGACTACTTTTCAAATTACACTTTTCTTTATTCAACAGTCATTTTTTTCTTGAAATATTTTACGTATAAAGATGTTCTATGTCTCAGTTTCTGTTATTTTATAGATGGTAGTATAAAAGATAGTGTTTATATATGTATATATGTGTGCATGTGTGTTTGTGTATATGTGTAAATGTGTGTGTGGATCACTGTTCAGTTCCTTATTGTTTGATTGCAAAGATATGTATAGTCATGAAAAAACCAACTACCTTTAGGATCCTGGCTTGCACTAATGAGAAGCTAAAAGATGTTTATTTTATAATGCATAACCAGACTAGTCTCTTATTTCATGTTATTTTTATTTTAATGCCGTAGGGCATATTATGGGAATAAGGTACATTGTACTATCCCATTCAACTTCAGCCCCCAAATTAAGGGAAATCAACGACCTTATGTGACCAAATTGTTAGTGCTAGATGTTTGATAGGTGGCTGTTAGCTAAAAATCTAAAGTAGGTGAAAGAACAAAGCTTATTGGTTATAAAGACACTTGATCAAATTTCTTTGTATTCTAATTGGTTTTATCAATATAACTTGAAACTTGAGTCTCATTTTTTTTGCATTTTTATTATTTTTTTAATGACACCAGGAAAATATGTCTGTTTACTGTAGAACAAATGCAGTTTCCTTAAAACATTTTTAAAACATGCAGAAGTTCATGCTTTGTAATGATATTAGGGTTTCTTTAGGTAGGAGTTCTACATTTCAGAGGATCCATATGTGACAGAAACAGTGAACAATTGGGAACACTAGCTGATAATGATATGATCATTTCTGGCAGTCTCTTTATGTAGTTCTGGCAGAAGTATAGTGATATATTAGTCATTTTCACAGAGAAGATACTGGTCCAAGCCAGTCTCTTATTTGAGGTACCATCTGTACTTTTTTTGTCAGTAAATTTAGAAAGAAAATATATCCATTGATGGATACTATTTCTATTTTTTAATCATTGTTTGAGGCAAACCATACCATTCTTAAGGTATAATAAATACTACACATACGTAAAATTGCTTCTGGCATCCTTTATTAACTAAAAAACCTGTCTCAAAATTGCTACAGATTTTACTCTTTCCATTTAATTTAAAATGTTCACAATTTGCTATCTATGGAGCTCTTGGTTAAACATAAGAGGAGATAGTGAGTTCTACGTTTTGGTTCTTTAATCATGGAACAGCTCACTTGACCCTCATTGCTTAGGTTCCTTCATCAGTAAATATGGGAATAAAGACACACAGAATTTGAAAAGATGGGCTATATTTCTGTTAAGTTAACAACAATTCAAATTAATATAAATTTAAAGGTTTTTGGTAACATTATGAAGGTAAGCCTTTCAAAGTTTGCTGACTCACGTTAACTAAATGTCTAGGTTAATGATATAAATTAGACAGCTTATAAACTCTTTGAGAAGAGAGGTCATTTTTTACTCATGCTTTGAATATAGTAAATGTTCAATAGATATTGGTTGTGCTGAATTAAAATACAGATGGGTTTGCTATAGTTACATAAGAGAAGTTTCTGAGCTAGCCAGAGAGAGACGTTAATAAACATTGGTGTAAAATTGGGTTTAGAAAAATGTTTTCTCTTCATTGCTAGTTTAGAGGAGTAAGAAGAGGAAACTTAGTCCTAGATTAACTTGAGAAATTTTGTGGTTCTGCTGAACTGGGTAAAGGTCATAACAAAAGGGATTGTTCAGAAAGTGTCATTTAAGTGACTACTGCATAAATATAGTTGAAATTTCCAAACTGTATTAGTAACTAAAGAGAAATCTCATTTACTAATTACAACTAAAATCTATCAAAATCTTGCTTTGTACAAGATATGTTAAACATTTTACCTCTATTATTTAATCCTCAGATGGTCCTTTGAAATAAATAGTTCTTATCTTGATTTTACCAATGGGCAAACCAAGTACTGATATGTTTTTGCACGATTATTATGCACCTTGCTGTGAATAGCTTTAAGAGCCACACCTTATTTATATTTATCTTGAATGTAAATATAGCTTGCTAATATGTATAAAGAGTCTTATTTTATTTCCCAAATCTACTAGTGAGAGGCCAGATGTTTTGTCAGTGATTAAGAGTAGATAAAATATTGAGTAATGGTAATGACCTTTAAGTAACTACAATTGACAAAACAGCTTCTTTGATATTTTAGATCACAACAGCATGGCATTTTAAATCTTGTATTTAAGATCTAGCACCTCATTTAAAAATAACTTTCTAATTACTTGTGATTTCTCTAGTTATCTCAGGTGGCCAACTACCATTTCTAGTCCCTAGGATAAATTATTGAGAAATTTATTAAATATGATTGTCTAAATGCTTGGAGAGTAGTTGTTTCTGTAGCCACCTGTATAAACAGCCACTCTTCTAAGCTATGCAAATAATGGTCCCATAACACCCTGAGTTTAGTATAAAATCTCACAGTGGATTCATTTTGGTACATCCTGTTTACTTATTTTAGTACATTTTAGTACATTTGGCTCTATAAATGGCAAACAGTATATTGTTGGCCATTCACCAATATGGTTTCTCTTCTATTCAGTTAATGCAAAGTTATTGGTTATCTATTTAAGGCAGATTAGTTTTAAAAAACAAACTGAAACAAAACTGGGCAAATACAAGTAAAATATTATATATAACTCATTTTTTCCCAAACTTTGTATTTTTGGTAGGATGTTTCTAAATTGAATTTGTATAGTAATACTATAAAAATACTAGAAAGATTCCCCAGCCTAGTTTGGTTTGAGTTGAAAGAGAGTCCAAGACTCTAAAAATAATCTGAAGAAGGTCAGGATCAAAGGACAAATGGTAGCAACCACTGTCCCCTCTTCTGAAAATGATGTTTCTGTGAGTGAAAAAGGCTTGATGTTTTCTACATTAGACTTCATCCTGGATAAATACAATTATGATTGTTAACAAATATTTCCTGTATAATTATGTTTTTAAGATAAATAGATGTAGAAAAATTTTTTTAGACATAGATATAGATATAAATAGATATCTAACTATAAGTAAAGCCCAGAAGGCTCTGCCTGACATGCATCGCTTAGGGCTTACCCCTCGTTAAGCCAAAGGCAAGTATTAAAAATATATCCTCCTCTGAAATCACCTAGGTATCCTCCTCACCAGGCTTAACTAGATGAGTGAATATGGCACTAAAGGTTACTCCTTTATTCTGTCATGGCCTCTCTCCCAGTGGATTTTCTGTTGTTCAGAATCATGTGACGATGTACACTTAGGGATGCTTTAAATGCAGTTCTTCAAGTCTCCAAAATGAAAGTTAAACCTTAGAGCAGTTACCCTCTTTTCTGAAATCCAAAGCTGCAACAATTAATACGACTGTTATATATGTTTTAATAGTACAGTAAAATCATCCATATTCAACATAAGTCACATTATGAACCTGACAAGTAATGAGTCCTAAATCTTCGTAAGATATTTTTCTGTAATTTGACACCATGCAAACTACTCTCATTTCTTACAGCTACTTGTTTAGATTATAAAGTTTTCTACTGATAATTTCTCAAAATTACCATATAGTAAGTGCAAGAAGTAATAGGAATTTTTCCCCCTAACATTGTAGATAATCAAAAATGCCTACAAAACTGCACTATCTTATAATTAAGGGTCATTCTAAATTTCCCTTGTTAGTAGGTAAATTCATCTCTTGTTTAATGTTCCACTAACTCTGTGCCTCTTCCTTCCTTCAGTAATCCCTGTGAAATTTCCCTGTAGCTCCTACTATGATTCTCAAGTTTGAAATGTATTTTGAAGAAAAGTGCACAGGAGATATCTTGTTAAATTGTCAAGTTAAATAAATTTTTTTCTGTAATGAGAAAGCCTGTGTAATTTCAAATGCTTACCTTTCTTCTCAAATATTTTTGCCACACAATTTATTTATCCATTAGTTTGGCTTTTCAACCAGATTTTCACCATTGAATATCTCTTCAGTCCTGATGTGTAACTCACTTACACCGAAAACACAAGGAAGCCAAAGATATAGCAGAGAAGACTGAGATTTCAGAAACGCAAGCGTTCCTAAAAGGTCTTACTTTGATGTTTTAATAATCTAACTTTCCAGGAAAGAAAAGTTAAGTAGAAGGAGAATTAAAAAAATAAAATAAAAAATGAAGTAAAAAATAAGAGGAGAAACTTAATGAGCTTTATACTGATACTCCACAAGTAATGCTCAATGTAATAACTAAATACTTTTTCCAAATATATTTTATCATTACTTAAATCAATAATAATTTGTTTAATATTCTAAGTCCCAGATAAATGATTATGCTTTCTATTCAACTTAAAGTATGTAATGGTTAGCTGTTTCATGAGAATAATTTTAGAGGAGAATGATGTTTGAAAAAACTCAAAGGACAAATCTAAATCTTATTTTTTACTTTTGAAGATCCCAAATCAAGGATAGTCAATCAAGATAATTTACTTATAAAATAATAGTATAGCAAATTTTTCATCATTAAAACTAAGTTACATATACAATTATTAATTAAGTTGTAACCAAGCCTGTCATTATATGAAAATTACTGCATTCAGTATATACATTTTACAAATCCTTTATGTGACTTTTCAAGACAGACTAGTTATATTTAACTTACACGGCATACATTTTTAAGTGATTATTTTTAGCCCTGGGGTATATTTCTAAAATTTCAGTGAAAAAATGAACTTGCCCTTACATATAGAAATCTGTTTCCTGAGGGTAAATGTTCTTTTAACTGAAAACATTAGATAGTATTGGCGTTATGTTTAGGTAGGATTAGTTCTGTCTGTGATACTCTGGTAGGACCATGCTTAGCTCTAAAACTCATTAACGTTTCATCCTCCTACACAACTAAAATTTTTCAATTTGAAATTAATTCCTGGACTTTAGGTCTCAGGTATGCAGTCCTCTTGGGAGAGGTAACACATTAGGCTGCTTTTGCATGTGTGAATGAGTTTACCAGATCTTTCTTCACCAGCACTTTAGACAGGACCTCAGATAAAGTGGGTTTAGAATAAGTTGAACTACTTCATAGAAGTATAAAACAGACTAGAAAAGGATTGCTAAAGGTTCCAAAACAAAGACAGAATAATATAAACTTCTGTCTATAATTTCCTTTCAGTTTTGGTAGTATACAACAACATTTTTTAGTAAGAAAGCAATGACAGAACATGTTGTTGACAGATTATTTTACCATAATCTGTGTTATTTAAACACAAACTACTGACACAATATGTTTTCTACTTTGAGGATGTAGGGGCATTTTTAAATCTCAGTAAATGACTGGTAAAAAAGGGGAAAAAATCAGATACGTAATTTCTCTTTACTTCCCTCTGTTAGATTGACTTTCAGGTAGGTTCTTGGGAAATGAATAAGAAATAAGTGGTATTGTTCCCAAAAAAGAGAATGGATGAGAAGTAGTAATTGCTTTTCTGAGTTCCTAGGAACAATTGTATGGAGTCTTAGGTCATTAGTGACTTTTTCTATCAAAGTATTCTTAGGCTTATAGAATTTCCAGTTCTTATTTAAAAATGTTAAACTACTGCTATACTTGGCTTTGCCACAACTAAGCTTGTAGAAAGGGTAGCTTATATTCATTTTCTAAACTTTTCTACCTCTGATTCTTTTTAACTTACTGTATTCTGTTATTTCTCCCCCACCACTCCACTGAAACTGCTTTCAGTAATGTCACTGTCGACTTCTAAACTGACAAATTTGATAGATGTTTTCCAGTATCCTCTTCATACCATTTGATGCTATTGGTCTCTTCCTCCTTGATATTTCCTCCTCCTATCAGTTCTGTGATTCTCTCTTTGTCCGATTTCTCTTATTTTTTTTTTTATCACCTAAATGATGAAACCTCATTCTCCTCCATGTGCCTATCTTCCTCCATACGCTCTTTATACACAGGTGTACCTAAGATGCCACAGTTTTATTTTTCTAATTCTATATACATCTCTAGATGATCACACCCCCTTCTAAGATTTACCTATTATTTATATTGATGTCTCCTAATAATCAGGGAAATGAAGTCTGCAGGGTCAGCCCCACTGAGCCCAAAGTTGAAGACTGTGTCTAGCATATGGAACTGAGGACAATGGAGAATAAAAGCACTGCGTCCCTATATCCTATACAAAGCCTTACTTTAGACCATCATCTCCTCTTGCTGACTATGTGCCAGGCATTGTAAGAAAAAGTGTATACGGATGGTTACATAAAATAAATCAAAAGGTCATGATATTCTACTTGTCTAGTATAAATCTACTCTTAGGAGTGATTGAATAACCATTTGCTAATTGTTTGGGTCTACTAAATAGGTCATAGGAAGTTCATCTGGTCTAGCAACTTCCTAGTATTACTCAAGAATTAAAAAAAAAAGACAAGAACAGATGCTGTTGTAGAGGTCATGCCAAGAAAATGTGGAGCTTTGAAGTTTCTCATTTCCTTGTAACTACCACCATTACCTCTTCAAATTTCAAAATGAATGTTTGTCAGTATTAAGTCAAAGAGACAAGCTGCTCACACGACAAATTCATCATATTTTGTAAGTGTAATGACAAATGCATCTTGGTTAGAATGTTCTCTTTAAGGTAAAACCCTTAAGCAATTAGCTTAAAAGAATTTTTTATTTTATTGGTATGTGTATGGAATCCATGCTTATGGAATTCATAGAATGCAAACACTCGGATTGTATGGATCATTGTAGTGCTGTGGATCTATGGATCACTGTAGTGCTGTGGATCAATATGACTAAGTTACATGTTTTCCCTAAGAATGGTTATCCCAAGGGTACAGTTAATTTAGGAAAGGAAATAATAGGAGATGAAAATATATACTTCTCCCTGGGGCTTACACATAAATAAAACAAGTAGTAATATTGTTTTTTTTTTAAGTATCAGAATATAAGAGAGAACTTTTCTCATAAAATTATACCCCACTTGCTAAACTTTCTCAAATGTACTCCTATTCCCAGCCATGTTCTCTACAAGGTATGCATCTAGCAGCTGTATATTAGGTATTTCTATTTATTGTGACTGCCTGGACCAGACATGCTCAGAAGAATAATTTGCAGACATTAAATAAAATAGAACAAAAGACAAACAAGAGATAGTGAGAATCTGTCCTAATGGCCTTAGTACTGATTGTCTAGGTCTTCTGTAATGCCTGGGTGCCTTCCACCAATGTGTTCTTTTAGATGGTATTGCATCTTTTTACAAAACCTCTGGTTTGTTTGAACTAATTTGTTTTGGAATATATATTTGTGGTTCTTGCATACTATTTCCTGCCGGAAAAGAAAAATCATCTGAGAGTAACATGCTTTTTCTTTCAGAAATTGTTCTTTTTCTCTGCTTCTTAGTATTTCTTTACTCATATAATTTCTGTGGAAGGTGCAGTCTTTTTATATAAATTCTATGCAATGACCATAGTTATGACTCCAGAGATTAGCACCTGGTCAGGTCTAGACCATTCACAGCCTTTCACTAGGCTCTCTGCATCTGGGAGCAGGAAGAATATTAGACCATTCTCTCTCCACTGGCAAATTTTTCAAATATTAATCTCAGTTAATGCAAGCTTTTTCTCTACTAATGCAAGTCTGCTATAAAAGACTGTAAAGCCAACATACGATGCACAATGAGGAGAGAATACTAAAGATGTTTGTGTTGTTGCTTCTAGCTGCTCTTTAGACTTACTGTATCTTTTGGTCTTATTGCCCTTTATTTGTTTAAACCTTTTTTAGATTTTCTGAGTCAATATTTCTCATATATACTTAAGCCTGATTAAATTGGATCTTGATTACGGTTGCCAGATTTAGCAAATAAAAACACAGGATGCCCAGGTATATTTGAATATCACATAAACACTGATATTGCAGTATTTGGGATATACTAAAAATATGTTCATTATTTATCTGATATTTAAGTTGGATGTTCTTTATTTTATCTAGAACCATAGTTTGATCACTTCCAAACAAGCTAATTTATTTGCTTTCTGAGATTTGTAACCAAACAGTCCTATTTCATATAGAACGTTAGCTATTCATTTCTATTTCAATCAAAGAACACAAGAAGCATATTTTGTGCTTTGTAGGAACATTTATGTATCCTAAATATCATCCCACACACTCTGATTTGTCCTATACAACTTTTGAAAGTATTTCCCTATGGAGCATAAATGTAGCTATGAAGCAGAGCGTTTAAGTGACCCAGGAGCCTTAATGTGTATGTGAGTCACTGAGAAATGGATTTGATGTTCTCTCAAAGCTGGAATCCAGGAATCTTGAGTGTCAAAGCCAAATGAGTGCTTCTGGACAAATCACTTAATCTCGCTTCTTCTACCTCCTTATCTTCAAACCGTAGGTAATACTTCTTTGCGGTTTTCCAGAAGTGTCACAGCGATTAACATTTATGGACTGCTTTGAAGATGAAAATTTCATATCTTGTTAAACATTAGCAAAATGGCAAATGATATATAATTATGGAGTGTACCTGCAATAATGTAAGATCACATATGTTTTCACTGTTTTAATAATAATTTCTGTTAAAAAAAAAAAAACCATGAGGCTTCGTTCTCACTTTAACTTAATAAAATGCTTTGCTTTGGTATCATAGCCATAGAAAAAGAAATGTTATGTGAAAATGTAAATGTAAATATTTTTCAATATTTGGGCTACAAGCAATTTTTCTTCATAAAAACCTCATTGTTCTTAATCACGAACAGCCAAATGTTTTCTTTTCAAATGAGGTCTACCATTAAGATTGCTTTTGAAAGCATGCATTAAGACAGAGGAATGGGAAGTTGCTATAATTTTCAGTTCATGTTACTTCTTGAGTACTGTCACTTCTCTATATAAATGTATAGAAAGTGAACATTACCCCTTTAAAGGAGTCATATTTCAAGGATCAGGTGGGAAAGACAGAAGTGTTGGATGCACCTCACTGCACTGCTGTTCATCCCCAACACTTTGCACAAT
>PVKZ01001627.1:122018-169518 GCA_004027375.1 Macroglossus sobrinus
AAATTTAATAGTCCTAGGGAGAGATGTTGAAATGATGCTCCTTCTAAAGAATCTCTCAGGAGACTATGATGCATGAACAGATATTGCATTCTTCTGAAACACAGCTAAGCTTTTTTTAATTGAGATATAATTGATATATATATATATATGATATATATTAGTTTAAGATATACAACATAATGATTCGATACTTGTATATGTTGTGAAATGATTACCACAATGTCTAGTTAACTTCCATCATTATACGTAGTTATAAATTTTTTTCTTCTAAGAACTTTTAAGAAGCACTCTCTTAGCAACTTTCAGATGTGCAATACAGTATCATTAACTACAGTTACCATGCTGTATATTATGTGTAACACACTCTGAGGGAAAATAATATTCCCTTTTTTTAAAGCAGGAATCTCTAAGATTAGGAGAATATTTTTCTGATTTTTTCAGTGAATTCAATATCATAGAACAACAAATAGTAATTAGAAATTAATTTATCTTTATATTACATGAATGTTCTTATGACAAAAGTTGTCAAAAAACATGTAAAACATTTTATATGGGGTTTATTATTAGATCAAATTCTACGATCAAATTGGAATAAGAAAGGGTGAGAAAATATGAGAGAAATTGCAGAGGAACAGAAGAGAGATAACTTTTAGAGTAAAGCTAATGAACATATTTTGGTATGCGAAAACAATTTGGATAAATAAATACATTGATCAATTAATAGAAGCAGGTAAACATGGAACAAAAAAGAACTAATCACCACTCTTTTATTTACCCTAATATATGGCACAAGTAAACATACATAAGTAAATATATGCATATATTTGTAAATGTGTATATAGGTAAATATGTATGTAAAGGCCAGAAAAAGCCCAATTACATTTCAATATATAGAATATAATTTATTATACCATAAAAGAGACCATATTTAAAATATGGGCAAGACAAGGCTTTGGGAAGTCAGTACAATGTAATTGCAAAGAGAATAGATGCTTGGATTATACCTCAGCTTTTATGTTTTAATCTCAGCTCTTATGTTTAATAGTTGTATATCCTTGAGTAAATCACATAAATGTTCTTCAGTTCCTTTATCTGAAAGCAGAATATAACACTAACCTTGCTGGATTATGAGAATTAACACAGATAATAAATGTAAAGCATTTGGCAGAGTGTCTGGTTCATAGAAAACACAATAAATGCTAGTCATTATTATTCAGCAAATGGCTAAAACTAACCACTTAGAAAACAACAGTTCCCCTCTCATATTCTGTTCAAAAGTAAAATCAGGTGGATTAGAGTTAAATATAAAAAGATAACTACAAAAGTAGAAAAGAAAATTTATCTAAATATTTTTAATGATCTTTTAGTGGGAGAAGCAAGAAACGTAGTCATAAGCCTATAGGACTGCTGATATTTTAAACTTCTGATGAAAAAATATCTATGAAAATAAAATACACATAGAATAGAAAAATATTTACAGTGTATAATATAAAGGGTTATTACAATTTATATAGAGAACATTTCTACTATCAATTTTTCTTTAAAAAATTATATATCTAGCAGGTAAGGAACACACAAAAATGGTATATTTTATAATTCATTGCTCTTTCAAGCCTCAGAGCCTTTTCAAACTTTATCTCAGGTAACTTTTTCTCCACATGAAAGAAACGGTTTAAGTGTTACTTCAGTAGAAGGCCTTTTCAGCTCAATTTAAATTATGTTTTCCTAAATTTCCTTCTCATGGCATTCTGTTTCTTTCCCTCACAGCCCTTTTTGTTCTTTTTTTTTGTGTGTATATATATATATATATATATATACACACACACACACACATTTCTCCTCCCTTTCCCTCATTAGACAATAAACTAATAAACTCGTGGGGACAGGTCATACCTAGAGTGTTTGCCATTCTACAGTAAGCCCTTAGCATATAGCAGGCATTTGGAGTAATGAAAGTGAATATTGGAAAGGATCTTGTACATCACATTGAGGCATTTAGCCTTTATAGCTAAGCTAGTCATAGAAGAATTTTAAGTAAGATAAATCCTTCTTGGGCTTCAGTGAAGTGTTGGTGGAGAATTAACTGGAAGGGAGCATGCCAGGAGGCCAAGTGGTCGATTAGGAAAGGAATAATCAATCCAAGACATTATGAAGCTCCAAACTAAGCACTTTTAATAGAAATAGAGTGAAAAAGAATAGTTCCAAAGATATTTAATAGTTCCAAACTATTTTAATGAATATATATTTATATATATATATATATATATATATATGTGTGTGTGTGTGTGTGTGTGTGTGTGTGTGTGTGTGTGTGTATTAGATATAGCTATAGATATATACACACATACACACGTATATAATGAGAATGAAATTGGGTTGTGGATTTGAGGGCAGATTGTAAACCTCTATTCTATATCAAGATATTTAGAATTCTTTTTCTAAGGAAAATAAAGCTAATGAATAATTTTTAAAATAAATTTTTTAACTTATTTTAAAAACTTATTTTAGTTTTTCTTTGCTTGTATGTTTTAAACCATCTTGATTGGCAAGACTAAATTTATAGGGACATATGGAGTAGACTTTTAGGACCACAGGAAAGTTGAATTTTCAGTTTTATGAGTCAATACACTCTAAGTCTTTAGATCCAAGGTCATCTCAATGAAGAAATTTTGGGATCCTGACAGTTATTGTCAAATAAACTTCCTTTATTATTATCACCACCACCACCACCACCAATAATAATGGCAGCAATGACAGCAACAACATCAACAAACATTTATTTAACAGGTATTAAGGCACTGCAATATGTGCTTAAGTACATAGAAATCTGACACAGTTCCTGCCATCAAAGAAGTAGAGTATATACCTTAAAATACACTAGTCATATAGAGTATAATGTGATAAAATGAGTTATAAGAAAGTAATCGCTATTCGAGTTCAAATAAGAGTAAGCTGAACATAGTTGAAAAGTTTTTAGGGGAAGCTACATGGAGGAGGTTAAACTTAGATAAACCTTTGAGGAAGAAGCAAATAAAGGTAAACATAGAAGGGCAACAACTCAGACAGGCAACATTGCAAGAGCAAAGGTGAAGGTGGAGTTTCTACGTCTATTTTAAGAACAATAGAGAAGTGGACAAGTAAACAAATACTACTTTGACCAAAGCATCAAGTTCATAAAGAGAAGTAAAAGACAAAAGAAGTACTCATAGTTGGATAAAAATAGATTATAAAGTATCTTTGATGTTAAAGTAATGATGGTTTGAATGAACTTATGATCATTTATAAATTTTAAGCAAAGTAGTTAGCTAAGTTGTGTTTTAAGATTTTAAAAAGGTAAATTTAATGAGCTTGTTTTGGGTGAATCTTAGAGATAAAAGTTCATGTTGATGAGACCAGTTATAACAACAATATTTTAGAAAAGGAAAATGGGAACTTGATGTGAGAAATGGGAAAATAATGAGTTTTTCTTAGTTTTTATTATTTAAAAAATTCAAAATAAAAAAGTAGAGAGAATAATATGATGAATCCCCAGATATTCACCTCTCACCTCAAAAGTTATTAATTTATGACTTTTCTTATTTTATCTCTATTTCTATCTGACTACTTTAGCTCCAGGATTTTTGAAGTCATTTGTCAATTAATTTAATTTATATGTCTTGAGTATTAATTTCTAAAAGATAAAGGACTCATTAAAAAATGTAATCACAATATCATTATTATACCTAAAATAAATAATTTCTTATTAATCCCAAATATTCAGTGGTCAAGTTTCTCTAATTTTTCTACGATTTTTTTTTGTAATTCATTCATTTAAATCAGTATTCAATAAGGTCCATTTATTTTAAGTAGTTGATGACATTTCTTAATACGTCTCATCTTTAGTTTCATCTTCTATCTCTTTATTTTTATTCTTATTTTTAAATATTATTTATAAAATTTATTGGGATAACATTTGTTAATAAAATTACATAAGTTTCAAGTGTACAATTCAATATACATCATATGTATATTGCATTGTGTGTTTACCACTCAAAGTTAAATTTCCTTCTGTTACCATATATTTGACCCCCTTTACCCTTATCTACCTCTCCCCTCCCCACTTTCCCTCTGGTAACCTTTAAACTGGTGTCTATGTCTATGAGACTCTGTTTATCTTGTTCATTTGTTGCTTTCAGTTTTATATCCCACATGAGTGAAATCATATGGTTCTCAACTCTTTCTGTCTGACTTATTTTGCTTAGCATGATAATCTCAAGGTCCATGTTGTCACAAACAACAGTATTTTATATTTTCTCATGACTAAGTAATATTTCATTCTATATCTATACCACATTTTCTTTATCTGATTATCTATCAAAGGGCATTTCAGCTGTTTTCATGTCTTGGCAAGTGTGAATAATGCTGCAATAAACATCAGGCTACATATATCTTTATGAATAAATATTTTCTAATTTTGGGAGTAAATAGCCAGAAGAGATTGCTGAGTGATATAATATTTCTACTCTGAATTTTTGAGAAACCTCCATACTGTTTTTCATAGTGACTGTACCAATTTACATTCCTGTCAGCAGTGTATAAGGGTTTTTTCCCCCACAAACTCTCCAACAGGCATTACTTGTCCGGTTGATGATAGCCATTCTAACAGGTGCAAGGTGGTATCTCCTTGTTTTGATTTGCATTTCCCATGTATATATGGGCAAATAATTTTCAACAAAGGAGCAAAAAACATACAATGGAGAAAAGAAAGCCTCTTCAATAGATGATGCTAGGACAATTGGAAGGACATATGCAAAAGAATAAAACTAGACTGCTATCTGTCACCATAAACCAAAATTAACTCAAAATGGATCAAAGACTAACAGAAGACCTGAAACAATAAATTTCATAGAAGAAAACATAGATACTAAATATATGGACCTTGGTTTTAGAGAGAATTTTATGAATTTGACCTCAAAAGCAAGAGAAATAAAAGCAAAAATTAAAAAATGGAACTCTATCAAACTAAAAAGCTTCTACACAGCAAAAGAAACCATCAACAAAACAAAGAGGCAACTGACTGAATGGGGATAAGATATTTGCAAACAATGCCCCTGATAAGGGGATAATATGCATCTCTTTTTAAATATTGGCATTCATTTTTTAAAGAGAAAGACAGTATTTGCAGATTACACACTCATGGTAATATTTACGTCATTCTTCTGCCTCCTATATTTCCAGAAAATGGTAATTAAATTGAAAAGCTTGAACAGATTTAGGTTTTATTATTTTTTGGTAAGAATTGTTTGTTAGGTTGTGTGTGTACTATCAGGAGCACATAATATTTGTTTGACTCTTTTTTTGTATTATAGCAAGTATTACTAATGTCATCATTCATATACATTTATTAATTGAATAACACTATTAACAGACTTCCCATTAATAATTTAATTAGACTTGTAATTCAGACAGGAAATTCACGATAAATGTCTATAGCCCTTTATGTCCTAGTTTTCAAAATAATGTTGATCCTTGCCTTCTTCAAAGTTAACAATTAGTTTCTTTATTTTAAAAGAATTATTATAAATTAAAATATTAAAATATGTTTCATGTACTTTAATCTATTTTAATTATTATTAATGTTCATATTGTACTGTCTATGTCCAATTAGAAATTTCTTTAAGTTGACTTCTACATCTTTGAGAGGCAGAAGAACGATGTAAATATTACCAAGATGTCCCAGGATTGTCTTTTAAGTTGCTCATGCAAAGACTCTTGGTTTTTGGCGATAATCGTGTAAATCCTCATTTCCTTTTCTCTCACTACAATGACAATAGACTCATAGTAGCAGTGTACCACTATAACATAAATATCAATCCTCAAACAGTATAGTTATTTTTTCAATTTTATTTTTCACACTTCAGAATATATTCAACTAAGAATACACAGTAAAATTTTTGTGTTTGAAAGTCACTGTAAGTAATTCTCTTTTGAGTTATGTCGACTGTCTCTTCATATATAAATTTCATATAATATGTGCTAATAACTTCTAGGAATAGGTCACTCTCATATATATATATATATATATATATATATATATATATATATATATATGAGAGTGAGGGAGAGAGAGAGAGAGAGAGAGAGAGAGAGAGAGAGAGAGAGAGAGAGAGATTAAAAGGTGAAACAGAAAGATTGGAATATGAGGGGAGAAATAGAGAAAACCATGGTTTCCAGCCTCTTTCATGTGAGAATTTTTGTTTGTGTGTTTGTCTGTTTGTTTATTTGACAGAAATAGGATCATTTGAAGATATTAACACAAAGACTAATGGTGAATTTTTATTTTAATAACAGACCTTAATTCTGTCAAAGCTTTAGTGGTAACTAAATATATCAAACAAACTTATATAGAAACAGATGTTATTGAAATTAGAAATAATCCTTGAGAGAGTAAATCACATGAGATAATTATTCTCTCTACTTAGTCATGTGACGTGAAAAGGAATGTTTCTTTAGTGCATTGTGGACAATCCTAAATGATTTATTTATTTCTCTGTATTTTTGTATATGCGGTACCATTTTTTTGAACTGATTTTTCTCCCATTGTCCACTTAAAAATTCCCACTCATCTTTCAAGATCCAGTTTAGTTGTTACTTCCACAGTACCAGTTTGAACAGCATCTACATACAGATGAATCAGAGGCTGTATGATGACCCAAAAAATATATTCAAAGTGAGATAAAAGCCAAAAACATACCTTCAGCACTGCCTATATTTAGAAATAAGGCATTTCTTTAGGAAGAAATGCCATGAAGGAGACTGAGAAGGAATTTTTAGAATTACAGAATGAATACCAATGAGAATTTTGTTCCAGAAACCAATTAAAGTGAAAAATTGTAAGTGAGAAGGTTCAAATATTACAGTTATATAGGAGGAATTGGATGACCAAAAAGACACTTGAGTCTTACTTATGTATCAGTTTTGAGTTATTGAATACTGCTAGATAATTACTCTCTTTCACCCTCCACCTTTAAACTTTTTCAGAAATACTCAGAGGACTTAAAACATTATTCACTACTGCCAAACACACACACACACACACACACACACACACACACACACAATTTCTATATAGAGACAACTAGATGGAATAGATTCACTGTTTGAGATGAAGTTTCAGAAAAGAAGATGAGGGATCCTGGGTATAGAAGGCATTGAGGAGGCATTGCAAAATAGAAAGACATTGTTAGAAATGGGAATTTTCTCATGTGTCTCCTTGGAAGAAGATAGAGATCTTGTTGAAGGGGATAGGTAAAAAAAACTTTTGCCCATCGTGCTCTGGATTTTATATGTACTTGATTGTTTAATACTAACAAATATTTTACAGTTTCAAACATTAGAGTATAAGAGAAGAGTTACAAGGAGATAAGAATATAGCTTGAAAAGCAAATAGAACTGAAGAATGATTTTGACAGACTGAAGGAAGGAGGCTGGAGAAAGGAACACACTGCAAAGGCAATATAGAAGAGCAAATTAGTAGAATAGAATACTACTAGAAGAGGATATATATACATATTTATTTGTGTGTGTGTGTGTGTGTGTGTGTTTGTGTGTGTGTGTGTGTGTGTGTATGTGTGTGTGGTGGGACTGGGAGGAAAGAGAGGTTGGATCAGGGCAATATTTTAATTTCACATTCAATTCTTTGAACAATAACTCAAGTGTATAGGCTATTTATATTTGATATCCCTGTATACCTCTTAGGTGCACTGTTCAAGAAAGTTGCTTTTATTCACTAAAGCATTTAATAAATCTCATTTATCTTACATTTCCATAAACATGAAAACCTCACAGTGAACATTCAGAAAGAAAACCTTAGGATTACATATGGCAAAGAAATAATGTTTCTTCTATCTTATATATATAAAAACTCATTAATAGTCTCCCTAGACATAAAACTGGTGATATACACTTTTGCCTTTTCTCAGTATATTAACAACATGAAATATATTTTAAGGTGAAGACCACTTAGGGCATACACAGGGGAACTTGGAGCAGAATGAATGGGCTAGATAATTCTGTACTGATTTTCATAATTCCCTGGAGCAAGGATAACATATTTCTTTTTAATTTTGAAACAATTAAAATATTATTTAATCAGTAGAAAATTTTTATTTTATTTCACAAAGTCTTCAAGTAAGGAGTAGGTTATCTGCATAATCTATGAAATAAAGGTTGAATAAAAGTAATAGAAGGCCTCCCCTGTACATTGTCACAAATACGTCTAAAAGTTTTATCCTGCCTAGAATATTTCTTACACATGATTCTTATTTCTTAGCTTGAAATTATACCTAAAAGGAGTCTTTTGTTCTCACTGCTGCCAAAACTTTCATCTTCCAGCAGTGACCTCAGTTTAGCACCTGCTCAGAAGATGCGTTTGCACATCGTCAGTATGTTATGGTGACATACATATTCGCATCAAGGACACTGTCATAGAATTTGAGAGATGTTAAAATTTTTCCATCTGTGTGTATGAAAATGACGTTTACTGTTAATTTTGTTCTCTTGCTGAACTCTCCAAGCAAAAGCCTTCTGTGGGAGGCAGAATGATGTCACTATAGTCATAGCATAAAATTTTCAACCTTTAGAATAAGACATATTGTGGCATATATTTCACTACTTTTAAAAGCAGTGAAATAAAAACTTGGAGGATGATGATATCAATTTTATATTTTCAGATGTGGGATTTCCAGAGCCTAAAGAATAACTCATGGCCAAAATTCCACTGACACATGGATTTTCACTGTAGCCTTTAGAGAGGTAAGCCCATTGATGGACGTTTGCATTTATGAGACCAACGGGGACTTGGCTATTTAGTTTTGGAGGTATTAAGAGTCTGTGCAGACAAAATAGTTTAGTACCAGTGGTTTAAAATTTAAAAAAAAAAAAAAGAAGAATTTCCGATTCCAACTCAGACATATAAAAAACTTGGAAATTGTCACTTTCATTTTCACAACCAGGGAAATGTTGAATAACTAAAAATCAATAACTTTTTTCTGAACCTAACAGATAAGTTTATTTGCAGAGCAAACTACCACCCTGAAATTCAGAAAGAGGCAAATGTGGAGTCATAGTTTCTAGCTCCTTTGTTCAAGAAGACACTGGAGGCATGAATGCTAAAACAGTTAAATGATAATTTTGATGAATTTTTAGAGGTTGAGTATGAACTGGTATGTGAGTTAGGGATTTCTGGAGACTACAATATTAAGGGGTAAGCACACTTTCTTGGGTTTTTCCTCTAAAAAATATTCTAGGTTCTCAAACTGAACAGCCAAGAAACATTTCCTCTTGACTCTCAGAGAGGAAATACTTCATTGTGAAATACTCCAAATTGTTCTCAGAATGAATAGACACTTTTCAGGGGAAAGACTTTACCAGAGCATTGCCTGCCTAGGGAGCAGGGCATTGTCTCCACTCCAGCTTCCTGTAGCTTTCCTGTTACACATAAGTGGAAAAAATTCTAAGAACTATAACTTGAACTATAAGAACTATAAGAACAGCTCAGTGCACCTGCCCACTAAAAGACAGGGACTTAATCATAATATTGTAGAATGGTTTTTCTCTCCCCACCCCATTCCCTATTATCACAAGAGAGATACAGTATAATAACGGTGTTATAGCTTAAGGAGCTTAAAGATAGACATTACCTAAAGAAAAGTTCTTAGGAAAGTCAAACAAAAAAACAAAGATTCTAAAGAAATTTGAAGTCTCTGGCACTTACAGCTACAGACAACATTAAACACAGCCACCCATACTCCTAGCCATGCTGGCATAAGACATTACACTAAATACCTGCCTATCTCAGTTTCTATTACCTGATATATTATATCTGGCTTTCAACCAGAATTACAAGGCATGCTGAAAGGTAAGAGAAAAACACTGAAGACATAATAAGCATCAGAGGAGACTCAGACACCAGTTTTGGAATTATGAGACAAGGAATTTAAAATAACCATGATGAATATGTTTAGGGTTCTAATGGGAGGAATAGACAGCATGAAAAAACAAATGACCAAAATACTCAGAGGGGTAGAAACTCTAGGAATTAAAAAAATATGTATGCTAGAAATCAAAATGACTAAAAAAAAGAAGAATGGCTTACAAGGGTTTATCAGTAAAATTGGCTGACAAAACAATAAATAAGTGAACTTAAAGACAGATCACTATAAATTTTCCAAAAAGAAATGCAAAGAGGAAAATGGAATTTAAAAAATGGACAGAACATCCCATAAGTGCATTATTATTATAAAAAATAAAACCGATATGCAAAAGAACTCTCAAAAAAAGAGAGAAAATAGCAAACAATTTTTAAAAATTATTTTAGCTGAGAATTTTTTATTAATGACAGGAATTAAAACATACATCTAGGAAGCTTAGAAAACACTAAGCAGAATAAAAAACAAAAACTAAAACTAAAAAAACCTTGGCATATTATATTTAAACTACAGAAGAACAAACACAGAAAATGTGAAAATTAACCAGAATTTTTTAAAAACGTACTTATAAAGAAGGAAAAAAAGATAAGAATTACAGCAGACTTCCCTTCTAAAACTATGCTAGCAAGAAGAGAGTGAAATAAACTACTTAAAGTGGGGGGAAAAAAACTCAATCTATAATTCTATATCTAGAGAAATTATTCTTCAGAAGATAAGGAGAAATATAGACTTTCTCAGCCAAAAATAAATCTAGGGAATTCATTGCTATTAGACATCCCCTTCAAGAAATATTTTTAAAAATTCTTTATGAAGAAAGAAAATAATATAGTTTAGAAACTGAGTTCTACATAAAGAAAGGAAGACATTAGAGAAGGAATAAATGAAGGCATTTTATTAAGTTAAATTAAAATATTTTAATTATAATAAATTTTATTAATCTAAAAACAACTTTTTTAAAGTCTTAAAAGAAATAATGTATTGTGTGATTATAGTACATGGACAAGTGAAATGGATGACAGGTATATATTGTAAGGGATGGGAGGAGAAATAGAAATACAGTGTTATAAGGGTTCTGATAAGTGGTATAATCTTATTTGAAGGTGGGCATAGATTTATTAAATGTGTACATAGCAAACTCTAGGGTAACTACTACAAAATTTTAAAAATAAGTGTAATTGCTATGCCAAGAAAGGAATGAAAATGGACTCAAATAAAAGGCCAGAATAAACCCAAAGAAAGCAATAAAGGAGGGAGAAAAACTAAAAAAAAAAAAGCATGTAATGAATAGAAAACAGAAACATGGAATATTTTTTATAATGCTAAATATAGTCATATGATCACATAGCAGGCAATCATTCTCCTATATTTTGTCCAACTGTTGTACAAATTTATGTCCACATGAAGGCCTGTTCATAAATGTTTGTAATAACTTTGTCATCATAAAATCTGGAAGCAACCAAGATATCCTTCAATAAGGAGATGAATGCACAAACTATGGTACATCCACACAATAAAATATTACTCAGTGATAAAAATAAATGAACTATCAAGCTATGAGAAGACATGGATGGATTTTTAACACATATTTAAGTGAAAGAAGCCAATTTGAAAAAGATTACATACTATATAATTCTAATTATATAACATCTGGGAAAAGCAAGCCTATAGAAACAATAAAAGGACTAATGACTGCAGGGAGGGAAGGAGAAGAATTGAATAGGTGAAACACAGAGGATATATAGGGTAGTAATACTAGTACAGTACTGCAATAGTGGATGTATAACGTTATGCATTTTTCAAAATCCAAAGAAAAGTATTGTACAGAGATTAAAACAATGCATGCAGACTTGAAAAATCATTTAGAAAGTCCTGAGATCTCAAGGTAGAATACAATATGTAACAACTATAAACACAAAACCTCCTTACAAGTATATGAAACAACCTCACTGAAGGTGGTAGAGACAAAAGGTACTGACTTAGGTAACTTTGGAAATAACTAGAGTCTGTGAGAAATAAGGAAAAAACTGTGCATAAGGGTTTTTTTTTTTTCTCATGGGAATAAGTGTCAACACTTCTGATACTGCTATACATGTATACTGGAATTAAATTATTAAGTAAATAATAGATTATGAGAGGCAACTTTCATATTTTTGAAGTTAGAATTTACAAGTGAGCAAAGGAAAGAGGGTAAAATTATCAACGTGGTCATGGAACAGAGTTGGAGATGTCAGTATTAACTTCTATTTAGCTTAATGTAATTCAGGTGGTTATATATAATAATATTTACATAATATAATATCTGTATATACCGAGATTAATATGCACACAAATGTTTCTTTGCTCTGTCAGCTGAGAGGGAGGGCCTAAAAGAAATAAAGCGTACACCTAGTGCACAGATCTTGATTTCTAATAAAAGTAACAAAAGAAATGATTCTCTAATAAAAGGAACAAAAGAAATAACTGATTCTAGTTTTGGGGTGGGATATATACATCCTTAGCCTAGATTATCTTATAGCACCAGAAAATAGAAAAGTGCTATACACATACACTCTCACCTACTCACACTGATGTGGGTATATTAGAAGGGACACAGGAAACAACTGAAAGAGCATTTGACACATGGGAATGGAAACGTGAACAGAGAAATAAATAAAATGTTAAACTTTAACCAAAGTATAAAATAAATACTCATAAGTCCTTCATGACATAAATAATTATTGAATAAATAAATGAGGGAGAAGAGACATAAAGTCTTCTACAAGAATTCCATATAATTATGTAAATATTTTTTCCTCAAAGAAATGAAATATAATTCTCCAGTCCTTAAGTAAGGACTATGCACAGTGCCTTCTTTCCAAAAAATACAGTATAGAAAAGGATAAAAACAATTATTTTACAGTGGAGAAACCACTGTAAAAGAAATACTACCTCAGTCACATGAATAAGGTTAACATCAACAAAGATAAGTCATGTTAATATTATGTATCATTGATATGATGTGAGGATAATGGCACTTCACTTCTATTGTCTTCCTCCCCAAAACACATAACACTGTTCTCTTAATGAGAAGTACATCAGACAAATCTCAATAGAGAATATGTTACAAAATTCTGAATCAGTACTTCTCAAAAATGTCTAAGTCAACAAAAACAAGGGAAATCTGATAATTGACAAAGTAAAGAGTAGCCTAAGGGGACCTGACAACCAAATGTAATATGATCTCTTAGGTGGGATTCTGGAACAACAATAAAAAGGACATTGGGCAAAAATTAATGAAATCTGAATTAAGTATGGCCTTCAGTTAAAAATAGTGTGTCGATATTGGTTCATCAATTGTAACAAATGTACTATGCTAATGTAAGATGTTAATAATAGGAGCAACTGGGTCAACGAGTTGATGGGAAATCACTATCTTCATAAAATTTTTGCAATACAAAAATGTTCCAAAAATAAACTTTCTTAACAAAATATACTACTTAATTCACATGAAATAGAAGAAATAACCTTCAAATAATTAATGTTAATAAAAATACCACATCAAGAAACAAAAGATATAAGAATAATTAAAATCATTTACCTGATGAGTAAACAGCTTTAGAGCTAGTAGTCAACATAGAAGTGATAAAAAGCTTTCACATCTTTATTCTATGTATTAAAATAAATGAGAAAATAGACCATTCTACTTAAACTTCATATCTTTAATTTTACTGTGCAATTTATATTTTTTCTTTCAGGATTCTTTGTTTTAAATAATATTTCCCATTGTAATAACATTAATACATATTCATTGTAGAAAATTTAGAAAGTCTCAAGAAGTATAAAGAAGAAAATAACGCCTACAATTGCATCATCTAGTCATAACAAATTTTTTAAAGTTTTAGCATTTTATTTTCTAGCCATACATTTTATTTCATAAAATATTTCAGATATTATATAGAATAAGAATTTCTATATTAATATCATATTTAAAACATTACTAAACCTCATTTAGGTAATTCTGCCTCAGATTCTGCTCTAGAGTTTGAATATATTGTATCACAGAGTAAATATTTTTATAAAATGCAAATAACTTTACATATAATTATATTAGTGTGAAGACATAAATTATGCCTACATAATGATATTTTGACTGAATGTATTTGCTAGTCAAATAAAATAAATTAATTGAGTTTTAAAACTATTCAAACTGATTGACAGCTTAGATCTAGAGTCAATTTGATTGAAAATTCTTTTCACTTGAGACAATCATTCATTCAATAAATATATGCAAACCTACTATATGTCAGGCACTGTTTTAGGGTCTGCAGGCAATAGGTAACCCAAAGAGTTATCATTCTTGACTTTATAAAGCTCGTATTCTAATAGGGAGGGGGAAGACAAATTTTATATATATATATATATATATATATATATATATATATATATAGTCATATGGTGACACATATTATTGAGAAAAATAAAGAAAAAAGCAGGAAATAAGTGAGAATGGTGAGTACAGGATGGTTGTCTTCTGCTCATAGAGTTCTAGAGGGTTAGAATTTTCAGGATAGGGGGAGTCCTAGACTTTTTGTAGTTACTGTGGAGAGGGCATAATGATATCAACACCAAAAAGATAAATAAAGATGTAAGGTTGGAAATTTTGCAGGATGGTAAGATGAAGATCTTTTCATTAACACCTTGAATTCAGGAGCCTTTTTTTAAACTATTGTTCTGGTGACATGGAAGTCATAGAAAAATCAGTCTTGCCTGTGGAGCTTCCTGTGTCCCTCTGTAACTACTACCAGTGGTGATCCAAAGACCAGAAGAAGTAACTATCCAATCATGTAGATTTAGCCAAAACAACAAAAAAACAAAAGAACAAAGTGGCTTTGCCTTAGCCCCATGGGTATAAAAACTGTTTATGAAAAAGCTTTTTATGAAATCTCATTATCCCCTGGGTAGGTAACTGTACAGTATGCTCTTAAATACCTTTATACTTTGCAGCCTAACTGAATTGTAATATAATTATCTGCAAAAATAAAATGGTGCGGTTTGTGATCTGACATGTAAAGAGTTTATGTCTACACTTAGTTCTAACAAGTAAAAATCTGAACAAACTGAAAAATCAACAACTTTTCTTAGATCTAGCATAGAAGAAAGGTCACAGGAAAAACCACTGGCCTCAAGATTGGCAAGACTGGCAGGTGGATAAAGAGAACCATGACTTACCAGAAGAGAAACCCAAGAGCAGAAACCTCTATAGGAATCAGTGGTGGGTAAGAAAATCTAAACTATAATCGATAAATTGCTGAAGGCTCATTGGGACAAGTCTGTATGTTTAAATGTCCAGTGAGACCCAGTCACAGATGAATTTAACTCTAGGAGCTCTACCAGGTCTTCATAGTAAACATCGGAGAAAAATCCCGCTATACTTCCAGCAGGGGGAGGTAAAAAGAAACAATTTTGAAACATAGCAGAGCATTCTGTTCTTCTTAACAAGGCCTGACTTCAGGAGAAACTATTTAATCAGATAACCTAACCTGCTAGGTTATTATCAAAACCTAATTTATACGGATGAAAGGAAATTCCCAACTCCAGCCTTCTCAAACTATTCTGTCCTACCTAAGAAGGTGGGAGGGGAGGAAAACTGAGAAGCAATAGTGGAGTTCACAGTCCAAGGGCACAAGCTCACCAAAAGACTGAGACCTACTCATAGGACTATAGAACCTTTCCCTTCCCTCACATCTTACCAATACATTACTAAAGACTTACCTAACATCGTTTCTTTTACCCAGTGCATTATGTCTACCTTTCAACATAAATTATAGGGCATGCTAATAGAAAAAACAAAACAAAACAAAACAAAAATGCAGTTTGGGTAGATCAGATACACATCAGAACTAGTCAAATATGGCAGAAATTCTTGGAATTATAGAACAGAATTTTTTTTTTAAACTATGAACTATGATTAATTTGGATAACGTAAGTGGAGATGGAATATCTAAGGAATAATAAAGAAAAAATCCTAGTGATCAAAACAATGTTAACAGATACACAGAATGCTTTGGTGGGCTCATTAGTGGACTGGACACAACAGAGGAGCTTCAAAATATGACAATAAAAATTTTCCAAACTGAAAAGCATAGAGAAAAAGACTGAAAAAAAAAAAAGAGCGACACAATATTCAAGAACTGTGGGACAATGATAAAAGTCGTAACATATATGTAATGGAAATTCCATTTGATGTGATAGTGACTGAGAATTTCCCCTAAATTAATGTCCCACACTAAACCGTAGATTCGGGAAGCTGAGAGAACAATAAGCAGCACAAATGCCAAATTTCTATACCTAGAAATCTTGTATTTAAGATCAGAAAAATCAAAGATAAAAAAAATTTTTTTTGAAGGAAGCCTAAGGGCAAGGTGGGTAGGGAGGGACACTTTACTTATAGAGAAAAAAGGATAACATCTTGCTTCTCCTCAGAAACCATGCAAACAAGAAGAGAATGAAGTGAAATGTTTAGTGTTAAGAGTAATTTTACCTTATAAAATTATGCTTCAAAAGTAAGGGAGAAATAAAGACTTCCTCAAACAAAAATTGAGAGAATACATAGAACAAACTGTCTTTGTTTGCAGATAACATGATTGTCTGTGTAGAAAATCCAAAAGAATCAATAAAAAATACTCCTGAAACAAAATATGTAATGATGGAAAGAAATCCAACTATGGCGATTAACACCCAATGCAATATACATATGACACACTCTAAATTGTACACTTGAAACTCATTGGATTTTGTTGACCAATATCACCCTAATAGTTTTTAATAAAAAAATCAATAAAAATAAAAAAACTTTCTGAAATGATAACTGATTATAACAAAGTTTCAGAATTCAAGGTTAATATGCAAAAGTGAATCACTTTCTCATATAACAGCAATAAACAAGAAGAATTTGAAATTAAAAACACAATACCATTTAAATCAGCACTCCCAATAATGAAATACTTATGTATAAATCTAACAAAATATGTGCAAGAGCTATATGAGGAAAGCCGCAGAATTCTGATGAATAGAATCAAAGAGCTAAATAAATGAAGGGATATTCTATGTTGGTACATAGAAGCCTCAATGTTGTTAAAATATCAGTTCTTCCCAACTTGATCTATAGATTCAATGCAACACAAATCAAAATCCTAGCAAGTTGTTTTTTGTAGATATCAATAAACTGATTCTAAAGTATATAAGGAGAAGCAAAAGACCCAGAATAAGCAACCCAATACTGAAGAAGTACAAAGACAGAGAGCTAACATGATCTGACTCAAGACTTACTCCAAAGCTACCGTCGTAAAGACAGTCTGATATTTGTGGAAGGATAGACAAATAGGTCAACAGAACAGAACAGAGACCCATGTAAATGTAGTCAGTTGATCTTTGACAAAAGAAATAAAGGCAATACAATGGAGAAAAGATAGAATTTTGAACCAGTGATTCTGGAACAACTGGACATCTACATTCAAAAAAAAAAAAGAAAAAAGAATGTAGACATAGACCTTATTATACCCATAACAAAAATTAACTCTAAATGGATCACGAACCTAAATATAAAATTATAAAGCTCTTAGAATACAACATAAGAGAAAACCTAGGTGACTTTAGATATAGCAATGACTTTTTGTTATAACACAAATGGCACAATTCATTTAAAAAACTGATTAGCTAGACTTTATTAAAATTAAAAACTTCTGTGTGAAAGATAATGTCAAGAGAATGAGAAGATAATCCAAAAACTGGAAGAAAATGTTTATAAAGTGTATAAGAGACACATTTGATAATGAACTGTTGCCCAAAATGTACAAAGAATTTTTAAAACTCAGCAATAAGAAAATGAACAGAGTAATTAAAACATGGGCAAAAGATCTGAAAAAAACTTTGATTGAAGAAGATATACATAATGTAAGTAAGCATATAAAGAGATGTTCAACATTACACATCATTGGGTAATTGCAAATTAAAACAGTGAGATACCACTACACACCTGATATAATGGCCGAAATCTAAAACACTGGAAATAACAGTGAAAAGCAAGTATGTAAAACAACTAAAACTCTCATTCATTGCTAGTGAGAATAGAAACAATGTTACAGCCACTTTGTCAGACAATTTGGCAATTTCTTACTTAACTATACATACTCTTATGATATTATCCAGCAATCACAGTACTTGGTATTTACCCATACTAATGAAAACTTATGTCCACATAAAACCTGCACATGGATGTTTATAGCAGCTTTATTCATAATCGCCAAAACACGAAAACAACCAAGATGTCTTTCAGTAGAAGAATGGGTAAATAAACTGTATAGTACATCCAGACAATGAAATATTATTCAGTGCTGAAAAAAAATGAACTGTCAAGCCACTAACAGACAGAGTAAATCTAAATGTGTGTTACTAAATAAAAGAAGCTAGTCTACAAAGGCTACATGCTGTATGATTCCAACTACATGACATTCTGGAAAAGCCAAACTATGGAGATGATAAAAATAGTCTTTGGTTGCCAGGAATTGGGTAAGAGAGAGGGGTGAATAGGTGGAAAACAGAGGATTTTTAGGGCAATAAAACTATTTATTATGATGCTACAGTGGTGGATATATGTCATTATATATTTGTCAAAACCCATATATTTGTACAACACCCTAAGTGAACCCTAATGTAAACTAGGGACTTTGGATGATAATGATGTGTGAGTGCACATTCATCAGTGGTAGCAAATGTACCGCTGTGGTGCAGGATATTGCTGGTGGGGGAGTTTGTACATGTGTGGGGACAGGCTGCATATAGGTACTCTCTGTACTTTCTCCTCAGTTTTGCTGTGAATCTAAAATTGTTCTATAAGAAGTTTATAGTAATAAAAAATGAAATGGTATGGCTCAGTGGTCCAATGAAATATCCTGGTGAAAAGAAATCAACAGAGTTATTTAATTTTTCAGAATTTTAAAACACATTAGCATAAAACACAACTATACAATACAGAGATAAGAATACAATTTATTTTCATATGGATTTATAATTAGGTTTACAATGTATATAATAAAAGACAATAAGAAATCTTTTTATTTTTTTTTTAAAGAGTGATGGGGAGGGCTTCAGGTGGTATTAGCAATTGAGACAAAACTGAAACACAAGACAAGTCTTGCAAACGTTGCCATAAAATTGAGCAGAGTTTAAAGGAAATCTGAACTGACACTTGCAACTTTTTGTGATTTAAGGTTCAGATTGATTATGTTTTATTTTGTAGTTTAAACTCAGTGGAATCAAGCAGTATATGATGAGGTGCTCTTAATTTATTTTTTAGATTTATAACCTTTCGGCTGAGAAGCTATGATGAAACCAGAGCCATACTGAAAGCTATGAAGAAATATTTCTTGCATTCAAAGGAAAACAATGTGGAGGGTAAACAATTATTAACAATTTCTATTGGAAGCTTTAAGCAGTTTCTTTTTCCTTACCACGTAGTCACACACACAGAGTTCTTCTATTATTTTCATCTTGGATAAGGCTGATGACAAAAAAATGTAAAGTGCTAAGGTGATGGAATTATCAGAGAAGATACTGTCCTTAGCTACATGTATTCTTATTTGGAGATCAGTACACAAACCATTTTCTCGTCTTTCTTCAGAGCTCATTCACCAGCTAGAGCTATATTGAAAATGCTTAAATTCATTCTTGTAGCCATTCAGTCAATGATTATTTATTGAGCACTTGTTATGCACCACATGCTATTCTAGGATATAAAACTAAGCGAAAGGACCACTTTGCCCCATGGGGATTGCTGTTGAGTAGAAGAGATGAACATTAATCAAACAATCACAATGATAAGAGCTAGCAAGAGGCAATGTGTAAGAGGGCGTAATAGGAATTCAGGTCTAAGAAGTCAAAGAAAAACTGTCCCTAAAAAAGTGAAAATTAAGTTAAAATCAAGAGTAGATAGAAGTAATCTGGGAAAGAGCATTCCAGGCAGAAAATATTTAGTTAAATATGTTGGCATAGACAGGGCTTACTATTGGTTTACTGTCAACATATAAAAGTAAATAATAGAATAATTGCTTACTCGAATGCAACAACTGATTTTGCATCAAACTCCTCAATTATTAAATTCATTCTGTTAGGAAAATGAGATCATGAGTTGGTCTTTTTTCCTTTTCTTTCCTATTTTTCTTAATATGGTTAAAATACTTTCATATAATAGGAATATCTTACAAAACTAATTGTGTCACCTATACTACATTTGTCCAAATAGCTTATACCCTTACTTATTAAAAAATGTTTATCAATCACCATCTTATTTCTAATCAATATTAACCAACTTTTCTCAAAAACACTACATTCTTTTTAAAGTCCCCATGTATCACTTATGTCATTCTTGGCACAGAAGACAGCCTTATAAGGGAAAGGGAAGCTGTACCCTGAGAGGGACCTCTCGACCAGTCAGAATGCTCATTATCAGTCCAATTATCCCCTGATAATTGGCCTGCCTGTGGGAATAATAGGCTGGGATGATTTAACTCAGTGCTGACATATTCACAGCATCCTACACACTGCATTCAAACTTCTTAACTTTTCCTTAAATAATGGAAGAATCTAATTCTAGCTGTTAGAATATTTTATTTGCTCAACATTTAACTTCCTCTGAATACTGAGGAACCACTTTGCTGAGACACAGGAACACTCCCTGTTTGTACTACACTTCACAATGTTGGCAATAAATCTCACATAATGTCCACCTTCCTTATTTTGTCTATATACAACGTTCTTCAAAAAGACAAGTCTTACTTCTTGCATTCTGAAATTTAGTCATAGGATAACACTCTTAGAATGGAGTCACTTGGCTTGTAAATGCTTACCAGCATTTCAACACTTCTAGATGGCTGGCAGATGTCCAAATGAGTCTAGGGAAATGGCCAAAGAGAGGAATTGTAATAGAATTTTACAGAGGATAAGGTATTTGCTTTGTGTTTCTTGAGATAATTAGGTTGAATTAGGTTATATTCACAGTATAGTGTTTTGAAATTTCCAATTTTAGATTCAAATGACCTCACTTTTTTATGTCTTGTGCGCCTGAAAATTTGTTAGCAGGATGGGGATGTTTTCATCCTTTAGGTCTCTTTTTCTTAGTTGCATAAATTTATTTGTTTAATAAATAGTTCACACACTGGCCAGAAACCAAGTGGACAAACTGTACTCACTAACCCTTTAATACTTGGCTCCTTTGTCTAATGACCCAGCCCATTATTAGATAATGAAAGAGTGTATGAGAAAGTGGGAGATTATTTATGATGGAAACAAAATGAAACTAATGGGACAAGATTTGAAAGCTGTGATGCATGAAAGGTGCTATGCAGGCAGCTCTGGCACCATGACAAACAGAGATAAAGGCTCAGTGGGAAGCAACAGTGTGAACATGACTATGAAGGAGAAAGAATGGATTTCCTGAATGAATCCTTGCCATCTGGTGTTTGTTTAATACACAATGAAGGTCAAATGGCTACTGATCCTTTTTTCTATAGTCCAGTGACTATAAGAATGAGAGGAATCAATGAGTTTATCGATATGTCTGGAAATGACTCACCATATGATCTGATTGAGTCAATAAAACTGAAGTAACTTGTCATTACTTTTTCAAACGTGATTTGGATCTATGACTACAGTTCTGTGTTTTGGTTTTTTTTCCCCCCCTTTTTTTTTAGCCAATTTTCTGGATCAAATGTGATTCGTATATTTTTCAAGATTAATGTTTTGAAGCATTTCATTTTTTAGGTATGTATGCTTAATAGAAAGGTCAGAAGGAAAGATGCTCATAAAGCTGAATGTTTCTCCTGTTTGCAAATAGATGTGTTAAACATTTGTTTCTGTTGTGGACTAAAGAGATCTTTTTTTTTTCTCTTTTGCCTTTTCTGTCTATGAGATTGACTACACACCTACTTTATGTAATTATTCCTAAGGGGCATATTAATTTTTGGTGAAATATGTTTATAAAGCATTATACGTAAACAACATACGCTTTGGGAAAGTTGCATGTAAGTAGAACATATTATTTCATGTAACATTCTCTTTCCTGAAGGTTGATCAAGTGAAGCACTTCCACGGATTGATCCTGGAACTCTAACACTCTACTGCTGAAGTTGCAGGGTTTTCTGTTCAGTTCTTTTTAAAGACTAAAATACAAGACACTTTTCTCACATCAATATTTCTCAGCTGCCATGAAAACAGGGATAGGGGAAGCCAAAAATAGAGGAACCAGCTGTGGGAGGCTGCTTTTTTCTTTCTAATTTTTTTCAGGACAACTCAGAAAAGTCTTTCAAATTCATTCCATAAAGAGTGTGTTAATGCAAATACTGTTTCACGTGCCTGCTTCTCTACTTGAGGAGCTAATATACAGTCAATTGTGACACACTGAATGTTATCTGACTATTGTAGAGGTAGTAGAATTGTTGAGTTTATCTCTGGGATAGTTCCACTTAGTATTCTTTATCTCTTCTCTTTTTGAAAAGACTTTCTTTACTGAAGCTAGTTAATTAAAATAAGAGTGGGGTGATTATGAAAAAAATTCTCTTCTTTCTAAAGTAGACTCTATGTGTTTTATTCCAGATGCCACACATTTTGTTGGTGATTGGACTTTTTCCCTGGGAACATAAACGTATTACATGCTCCCTTAACTATATAAAAAATAAATAAATAAAAAAGAATCACCTATCAACCCATAGTGCAGAGGCACCATGTTTAATATTTTGGCCTCTTTGTTGTTTCTACCCACTTATTCTTAACCAAGATAATACTGTAAATACAATTTTATAACTTAATCCATTTGCTTAATATTACATTCAAGTATTTTATGTCCATTCACTGTTTTCTGATACTCTCATATCTAGGTAGATCATCAACTGCTTTCCTTTGTGTTCCCACTGTGCTACGATACTATATTCTAACATACTACTTTAGTATTGATTTGTATCTTTTTATTTACCAGCTGTAAAAGCATAGACAGCAAGGACATATATTTTATACATCTTTTGTAACATCAAAAATAAGAGGCTACTGATTAAAGGTATAAACAGCAGCAGATAATCCCCTGGTTATTAGAATTGCCCATTAACTGGGGATGTTAAGATAAAGGAATGATACAACAAGAAATTTGTAAAAGTGTTTCCTGTACTTGGTAGAAATTTGTATTCTATAATGTGGAAAGACCCTTAAAACTTTAAGATACTAATATCCCACTTGGATGACAGATTAACTGCTTAATGACTGGGCATGCCCAGTCCTGAAGTATAAAGTCAGTGAATTTGTATGGTTCATTGCTGGATATAAAATGATGTAAGCTTTTATGGCCAACTGTCCATCATTTTATTTAAACTAGCATTATTTATAATGTATTTATTTTTTTCCAGCTTTATTGAGATATTATTGACATTTAGCATATATAAGCTTAAGGTATAAAGCATGATGATTTGATATACATACATATTGCAAAAGGCTTACCACAGTAAGATTAGTTAACACATCCATCACCTCACATAATTACCATTTTTTATTGTGTGGTGGTAACTTAAGATTTACTCTCTTAACAACTTTCAAGTATATAATGCAGCATGGTAAATTTTAGTCACCATACTATACATTAGATCCGCAGAACTTATTTATCTTATAGCAAGAAGCTTGTACACTTTGACCGATATCTCTGTATTTCCCCCATACTTCTTCCCCTAGCAACCACCATTTTATTCTGTTTCTATAAATTGGGCTTTGTTAGATTCTCTATATAAGTGTGAACATACAGTATTTATTTCTCTCTGACTTATTTTACTTAGCATAATGCCATTAAGGCCTTTCCATGTTGTCACAATGGAAAGTATTTATACTTCTTTTTTATGAAACTGGCCATTAATTAAAAGGTTATATGCATCCTCAGGCCTCAGAGGCCTTTTGGCAGAAAATGCCAGCAAGTTAGGTTGACAGGCCCATGGAGCTGTGGCTGCTCTGTTTATGCTTTGAGATAACTTAGAAGATGACTGAATTCAATTGGGGCTTACAAATTCTAAGAGTATAGAAATGACTTTCAGGTTAATTGCCTTGAATATTCTCAAGGTGAAAGGTGCAATAGAAATGTCAAAATGTGAGTACTGTTATTATATTTTATGTTATCAACCAATAGCTTTACCTCTTATGACTCATTTATTCAAAAGTTGGCATAAAACTAAGAAGCAGTTCTATATTCAAACTTTGAATAAAGAAAAAGCAAATTTGAGATTTATTCAGTATAAATAAATTTCATCATATATATATTTTTTAAATCCATGAATTTTAATTTTATGGCTATTTTGCCTGCTGTTCTTTTTTGAAACAAAAAAAAATATGTGGGTACATATTGTTTTAACAGACGGATGTTGGGATTATGCAAATAACTAGTAATTTTAACTATAGGAAATTTTTATTATGTCTCTACTATGTTTGCTTGTCATTTTTAAGGATGTGATTCATTAGATGAAAATATGGTTCTTCATCTATTTACCATATCTCCTTTTCCTTTGGATAATATAGACTGACAAAAAATGTCACTCCCCAAAGAGATAACCTAATATAAAACATCTTAGCAAAAATATTTGCCTGAATCATTGAATTCTGGAAATACTCTATGACCTAGAAATGCTTTAATCTTTCTAAAGATACTACCGTCTCAGAGTTAGTTTCCACTCTTCCACTCTTCCACTGTTCTTGATACCTAGTATAAACAAAGAACATTTCTTGGTCTTAAGTACATTAAGGAGTTCATAATTTCCCATAAAAAACAATTTAAGAGAAAAATAGTTTATTCTACTTATGTGATTAAATTTTATCAAAACTGGCATGTTACCTGAAGCCTATCTGAAGAAACCCATGTCTGAAGTATGGGTTATTAATTGGTCACATTGAAAAATCACAAAGTTTATCAATTCCAGTCTAGAATATCATTGATTTGGGTTACCTATACTGTTATGCCTCCACATATAAATGTTTTTAAGGTGGTATTTTATCAAAAAGTGTCTATACAAGATACATCAGAAATATATGTTTTAGTCTGTTATAGTATTAGTGTTATTATTATTATTATTATTATTTTGCCACCAGGCTAAGATTGAAACCTAAGTTCTATGGTTTTGTATCCTGGAAGAATGATCAGTAATGGATTTTGATTACTTTCCCTTATGGTTCTGTGCAACCTGACTCTTTAAGTGGTTTCTGATGATTCTGTGGTTGGAAAGAGAAAGACTACAGGCATAGCTGATTAGAACCAGAGTGGTGAGTACTGGACATGTAGTTTGGATAAAGCTAAATAGCAACCCAGGATTTTTACACTGAGTAAATCTGGATTCTTTGACTCACTTAGATATTGTCTCACCTAACTTGGCAACTATTAAACCTTAATTCATTTCTTTTACATTTTTTAGGAAGAAAATGGATGGTAAACTCAGTGATGTTGAGGAGTATTTGAATATCTTAGGCCTTAAAGAAACTACTGAAATTGACATAACTAAGGTAAAATAAACCTTTATTTTTTAAATACTTCTATTTTTCAAAATCTAAGATTTGGTGCATTTTAACTAATTATTTAATTTTTAAAAATCTTATTAAGAAGCCCTTCAGGTAAACTATACATAGTTAAAATATCTTGAGCCAAAGCTCCTATGTGCAGTGGAGTGAAATTCTTGCTTAATAAATATTGGGAGTGTGTTTATGTGATAATCTAAACAAAAATGTACTTTCTCTTTGCTCTGAAGTTTTATTTTTTCCTCTTCCTCTTAGTTGTATTGACTTAAAGTATTAATTTTCTGCATATTTTTAAATAAAATATTAAAAATCATTGCTTCAAATACAAAAAAAAAGTGTGTGCATATATTATTGTATTTTCCAGTGGTAAGTAATATATCTCTCTGAAAAATCATTGGCTCAGATTTTGGACAGACTCTCCCAAGAACTTTGAGGGGAGGATAAATCTTATTTTAGTCTGACATTGAAGTGAAGGATATTTCTCTCTGGAAAAAATTATATATATATATATATATATATATTACACACACACACACACACACACACACACACACACACACACTCACACACACGCCTGTATGTATACCCCTAGCTCTTTGCTTGCCTAATGTTTGCCCAGCTAGGGTCCCACCTAATGGGCAAGCAACAAAACAAACAGAAGAAATTCTAAGCACACAAAGGGTTTGAGTAGAAAGATGGCCAAAGAGGATCAGATAATTAACCCCAAGAAGTTGGGTTCAGTGCCTTTATTGGGGAGATTAGAGAGATAAAATAAGGTCACTTATCTTGTATAGAAGAAGACAGAGGGGTCAAGAACTTAGAAACATGGAGAGGGAAGAGAATGAGAAAGGACATGGTGCTACTCTTCATTTCCTACTATGTGACAAAGGTTAAAATGATGGCACTTCTGAACTTTGAAGAGATGATCTTTCTTTACTGAGATTAAGTTCCCAAAGTCGTATTCACAGAACTTCCTAAAAGTAGCAATGGACATTTCAGAATGAACTCTAAAGTACAAACCTCCTTGACTCCATGCTGCAAATTTCCCAGCTGAACTAAACAGTAGCAGACTGCTCTGGATAATCCATTTGACTAAAATATATCAAGCAATATGGCCTATTTAGAGACAACTTTTAAGACATTAACTTCTCAAAATGTGAAGAGACATCCATTACACATAAAAATAACATATCTCATCAAAGTATACCAATGGGATCTGTTCAACAATATCTCTAAACTTAAATTCAGAAAGTTAAGATAATGATTCTTTTTTCAATAAAATGTACCTCTTCTCACCTAGAATGCTTTAGGAATGTTTGGGGGAGGGAGCACAATTTTAGAGAATCCAAGCATTTTCTTTTAATAAATACTTTAGTTTTCTTGCAATCTCATGGAGGAGCCCATGGACATAAAATCCAAATCAAAAAGGTATATGAAGGAAAATATTCTATTTAATTTAAAGACCAGTTCTCATTTTATTCTGACCATTATTTCATTGGTCTTTATAAAGCCTTTTTTGAGTCAATACAATCTGACAGTGGAGAAACGTTACTAATTTTCTTTTTGAGCTCTCACAAGATGTTTTTGTTGATATATATTTTGTCATTTTTGTTCTGTGCATATATATATGAATATATATTTATATATAGTATCAACAATTTCTATTTTATGATATTGAGGTTTATAGTTTCTAACTTGAATTAAAAGAAATTACTGATTTCTTTTGATGCTGAGTGACAAATTTAAATGTTCTTGCTGTTTATAAAGTCACAGATAATTAATATATATATATAGGTTTTGGGGGAGGAATATGTATTTTATAAATGCTAACACATTCTGATTACCACATTTATATTGCCTTTTCCATAACATAGCACTACTGAGTCAGATCCTAAGAATTAGCTAATATGCTCATAAGAAAATTTTCAAAAAGTTTGGAAATCCACAGGATTGAAGAAAATACTTTTTCTCACCAAATTTGAATGGAAAACAAGCTTAGGAATTTTACACATCTCCAGTGACATCAGCAGTTACAAATCAGGTTTCTTTTCTGCCTTGTTTGGAATGTGTGCAAACTGAGTTAATATAGTTCATCATTTTTCACTCAGGAAAATTTTATGACTTCATTTTTAGAAATGAACTCAAATGCAATTCTCCTTTGATTGAGTGACTAAGGCAGTGACTTTACCATGGTATACTGTGGAGGAGAAAAATTACCCACGACTCACAGAAAGTTTCGATGAAAGCACAGATTTTATTCCACTTCGTGATTCATTTGTGATTTTTCTTCCTCTTGCTTACTTGAAGTATTTCATTCCCCCTCACTCAAAGCGAGGAGGCAGAGTTAAGGACCCTAGAAAAGTTTTGCCTAAGTGGGTTATATCAGAGTTCTCAGGTTCTCCCTTCTTGAAATAATGAAGCTAAGGTAATTCTCAAGTCTAAGATTTGAGTTTTTTTGAAAGATGTAGAAGAGATTGATTATGGTAAAATCTAGGACAGAACTGGTCCTCTACTTCTACTGATAGTCTTCTGGTAATTACTGAGCTTGTTTCCAAAGACAAACCCTTTGTCTTCTCTCCATGACATTATGACAGCCCCTCTGCCCTCACTGACAACTCCGGTGGCCTGATGTCTAGATTTTAAGCTGTGGTCTCTGGGTATGTGCATGGTGATGGTGATAAACAGTTTATAATAATTTTACTCAGATCAATAAATAATTTTTATGCTATTTGGACATTCTTACCATATTTTGAAAAACATAGTCTGTCCCAATACAAATGGTCTGTTTAATTCATTTTTTTCTGATAAGATCAGACCTGTTAGTAAATGATAAATAAAATGTAGTTTTTCTTTCTGAGAAATAAGAGTTTAAGTAACCAAGATAGGCATATAACTTTGGTTTTATGTCACATGGTATGATTATAAGGTGAAAATATTGTATTCAAGAATGTGAGGGAGGGGAATAGGCTTGGCAAACACCATAAATTTCTTCTGAAGATTGTGAAGCTGTCTTTTGCATTATAAAGAAAAAAGAATATAAAAATGCCCCTGATCAATCCTCAGGTCATGCTAACATTTACAAAACAATGTGCAAAAACACTCATATTTTTTACATTCATTCTTATAACAAATACACAGCATACCTTCTCTTATATAAATAACATATCATTCTGGAATGTATATAAAAAGCAGATAGGCAAAATTACTGATATTTTTTAAGGTCACTTAAGTTCTTAAGATATACAAATACGTAAGAGAAAATGCAATTAAACAAGGTTAGCTTTATTTATGTTTGTTATATGATTTCGTTATAAGATTTGTTACATGATAGTATTTCTTAATTACAACCATTGCTACAACTTATAAAATCTCACCAAATAACAATGTTTTCTGTGACATAGAAAATAGCTTCTAGTAATAGATACAGAAATATGTAAATCAACTAAACTCAACAGTATGCTAATTGGCCAATATACCTCTCATTTAACCAACAGTAAGCTATTCTACAAGAATCTGGAAATCAAATGGTGACTGTGTAGGTGTAAATGCATCTCTAAATTAATTTTCCAATAATAGAAAATCTCGAACAAACAGAAACTTGGAAAAATAAACAAGCATAAGGGCAGAAGAATATTTTGTGTGTGATTTTAATAAATACAATGTTTTTTGTGTTTAAATGCTGTGTCATTTCATCAACCACATAAAGCATAATAAAATTAAACTTTGACTTAGATTTCCTACATATAACAAGATTTCCTACATATAACAAGACTTTTCCTACATATAACAAGTATAACTACTAACCATAGTGTTATAAGGGCAAAATATTTATTGTGTTTGTTTTATTAAAAAGCAACTTTATTTTTCCCACAATTACTACATTGTCAGTTTGTAGAGTACATCATGTATGTATTCATATATGTTTACTCTTTTGTGTAAGTATATATAATATACACAACATATGTATATTTAAGTTTCATTAAAATAACACATTTCCATCAATAGATTATGAAGAAATTATTGAGATACATTAAAGTAAATAAGAATAAATGAAAATCATGATTTTTCCATGTTAACATCTGTACTATATTCACAGACCATATAACTGAAATGGCTCTTAGAGACATTTTAGTAAAATCTCCCTAATTTATAGATAAAGTGCAATGAAGCAAATTCCCACTATTATATAATTAGCTATATCTATTCAAAATTTTTATTTAGTGATTTTTTTTACTTCATATAGCACCTAAAACATTTAAATATAATTAGAAACAAATTTGTATGCTAAAATCCAATGTTGTTTCCAAGCTGAGATATTGCTGATACACTGGACACTATTGAAAAGACTTCCCTCAATTTTCTTCTAAATTTGTTCACCCTAAGTTTTATCCTCAATGGTATTAGAAGTTGATTAGAATCTATAAATGTATAAATTGTAAGTCCTCGTGGATATTTGTTACATTATGTTAAAAAATTAAATTTGACTTCAAAACAAAAGATGAAGTTTTAAGATATAAAGACAACAGCAGTCAATCACAGATCACAGACATGAAGATGTAAATTTTCTTTTTGTACTAAACTCTTTATGTAAAACCTCCACTTTTCATATTTCAATCTACAGAGCAAAATCCAGAGAGAGCACCACGATTTCACTGTCAATGTGAATTATTGAAAAGTTGCTAATAAAAGAATAAAAACCATTTTTCTAGGGTTAGAATTATTTACTAATTTTATCTCTCTTGTTGCTTATTTATAATTTAACCATCTCTTTATGGGAAGGTTTTGTGCTGATGAATTTAGTAATTTTAACTTTTTGCATAGACTGTGCTTTAGAAATTACAGAAATGCTATTGCAGACATGAAGGTTACAGATTTTCTTTTCATACATCCACATTCAGTCACATATAAACTTCCTGAGATATCACTATTCTGAATAAGCATGGTAAGATATGTGAGCCTTGGTTAAAGAGCATGGTAAAATTTTCTCCCTTTTGATCTACTACAGACATACATGTAGTACATTTGAAATGTTTGTAGCAATAATTAATGACTCTTGGTGCTTGTATTATACAGAAACTTAAAAGTATCAAGTAGTTTTTAAATGACACTTGCATGGTGACAAGTGGACTAAAGAACATATTTACTTTCAAATTGCTTAAAAATCAAGGGCAAACTGGTTGGCAGATGACACAACAGATGTTAATTTCAGTCTTCTCTTCTCCTTTCCAAACCAGAATTTTCACAGCAATTGGAGGTCTGAGGGTGCTGGAATAGTTCAAGCAATAGTTATACGCTATCTCTAGCAGTTAGACATGAAATTATTTCTTATAATAGAAATAGCTCTTTTGACAAGAATTTTAAGAAAATGAATGCATATATATATATATATATATATATATATATATATATATATATATAATTTTGGTGAAGATCCCTTAGATTTTGACACTGCTTAATTTATTGGCTTAAGTATAAAATATTGACACTTAAATGGTATTCTCCTGTTGAGTCTGAAAACACAGCCTCTTTGCGTACACAAATACCTTTAAAAGAGGGTAATTAGTGACCAATGGCTAAGAAGACCTCTGTGTTGAGAGGTTATGCCTAAGCCTCTTGAAGATTCTCCATGTAAACAAGTCAGACCACATCACTCATTATCCCTCCTTTGTTTACTTGAAAAAAGGTTCAAACTATTTAATGAGAGGATTACCCATACTTCAACTCTATTGAAAAAGATTAATTGATATTTTCCTGTTGGAGGTTTCACCACTTCGATTTGGCTTCCCCTCTCCTATTGTTATTGATGCTGTGATCAACAGAGCAAAGTTGCTTAAAGGTTATCCAAATTTCACAGCTTAACATCATTCAAACTAATTATATATTTTTTTTGTCTCATAGACTGAGGTCCAAGGAATGTTAACTTGTTCAGAGACTATATTTTAAACTTTGTCTGAATAGAAAATTTTATGACTAAAATCTGGATATTTTGGACAATTTGCTGGCTGTTATAGATGTAGAGTACCTATTCAAAATGGAATATTAAAACATAGAACCAAATTTCTATGTAAATCTATAAATAATGAATTTTTCCACTATAATGTATATAAGAGATTTGGAAACATAATTTCAATATCTTATCATCTTAGGAAAACAATATAAAAAACAAAATCCCACCATTTTGAGATACAATTCTGTGATAGAAATCTTTACAAATTTTTCCCCAAAAAATGTGTGTATTATGGACATATGGCTGCATATTTGGATAACACCATTTGCATTTTTCAAACTTGCATTTTTTTTAAAGCACTAGCTTGGATTTTGCTGTCAGAATGGCAAACTGCTAGTGTATTCATCTAAAATTTCTAGTTTAACTCTTTGTCACTTCAGCATTTTATGTAATGCTAATACGCTCACCTTTTCTTTAAAAAGTAACCAAATATATTGGAGGAGGTAAAATAAGAAAGACTTTTTAAACCATAAAATTTAATAATAGGAGGAGTCATATACTGTGAAAAAAAAAGGATAGTGTCAAAATTTGATCTTAGGAAAAAATGCTTTTGCAAATTTCTGGGGGGGGGGGGAGGGAAAGCATGTTAAAATGATTTTACTTCAGATTAATTCCTTGGAAGAATTTGCAATTTTTGTTGTTTTCTATGGTTATTTTGTAAAAGCAGTTTTAGTTCCTGAGCATTAAAATATAACACACTGGATTATGGAAAACTTAAAAGAGAGAGAGAGAGAGAGAGAGAGAGAGAGAGAGAGAGAGAGAGAGAATAAAGATAACAACCCCTGATGCTAGTAACTTATGTAGATTATACTTTCAAGAGGAATAAATTTTTATTTGCTGCATGCTTCCTACATACATGCTTAAATTTCTTTATGATGCAGTATTAAAAATTACACATATTGTACTTGTACACATGGCCTTGCCATAGCATTTTAAGACATACTTCAAGGCCCCCAATCCCCCAAGAAACAATCTTATTTAAGGAAATCAGGTACCCACTTATAGTTGAATAATTTACCTGTCTTACATAATTTCTACACATCAAAAAGTATGTTATCTAAGGATGTTTTGACTTATAGATTAAATTTTGTATAAATTATACTTTTAAATTGACATCACCAATAATCTTTCATTTTCAAATAACCACCCTAAAGGTCCATGTTATATCTTCTATATATGTTAAAATATGCACTATCTTAAATTTTGCAATATTGTGCTTATATTTGGACATATTGCAGACATATTTGGACATATTGTGGACATATTTGGAATATTTCAGTTTTTCTCTTAATTGACATACTATATGGCTACTTATATTCCTAAGCCACTTCAATCTGGTTCTTTCAAATTATGTTTTTGCAATGTGTTTATCTAATTGTTATTTATTAGTTTCAGCAGAAGTATTTAATTAATTAGCATCTGATGCAAAGAGAAAAGTAAATATCAGCTCGTAAATTATGCTATTGAATAGGTACAAATTTTATTGGTCCCAGTGCTAGCAAATACAGTTAACCTTATTGATTTAGTTGAGTACATTAAAGTAACGTAATAAAAACTATTTTACCTTAAGGCATTATAATATGACTACTGTGTGAGCTATTTTGCCTTCACAACTTAACAACACTTAACATAGCCTAACATCGAACATATTGATTCTTTTAAATAGTCATCCTATAATAAATATGACATTATCATTTCAAGTTCAGACAATCCTTAGGTGATTAGAGAGTAGGAATGTAATCAGAAGAAGTACTTTGAAAGATAATCTTTCTTTATTCTCTTTCTTTGAAACATTCAGATAGGGAAACTATGGAATGGCAATAATTGCTGAACCTGTGCTAAATAATGAAGTACAAATATTTAAAAAATTGTCATCTATCCCTTTAAATATTCAGGGTGTTAATACACATATAAATTCAGTTACCTTAATTGGGATGGTTCTTGGAACTAACTTAAGATATTTCAAAAAGTATTATAAGAAAATGGCTTTAAGATTTATTTATAAATTACCGAATACATACATTTTTAGTATTCAATATGTGGCAGACCAAATACCAGGAACCCGGTAAACAAAGATGAATTAGAGGTGATTCCAGCTCATAGTCTAAAGTACTTATTTTAAGATCATTAGCACAAATTGTCATCTACTCACATAGAATTTGAAAAAATTTAAGGTCGAAACAGACTGGTAGAACTAATATAAGTTTCTATTAATCTAATATAAGTTTAATCTCCTGTGAGGTCTTCACCTCAGTTTTAACATTATTGTAAAGCAATTAAATAATCACAAGCCACTGTTGGAAGATGATAAAATATGATCATATTGTAATAATGTATTTTAAAACCAAATGTACTTAATCCAGCTATTAAAAGGTATAACTTAAAAAGAAGGAACACAAGACTTAAACAAAGCAGAAGACAGCTGTCCAGAAATTGTCAATTGCTAAATCACACAGATTGTTATTAAATTTTAATGTGGCTTTTAAGCGAAGATTTTGCTTATCAGAGAGAAAGAATTCCAGAGAAAATATTGTTATTGATTTCATCATTTTAGATGTAACTGATCCTTTAAGTAATTTTTCTTGCTTTCAATACCACTTTTTAAAGTGACAGCTTATACTGGGCAAATCACTAGATGGTATGTTCATTTAAAATTCTAAACCAAATGCATAAATTGTTCTCCAGTGCACTCAAAGTCACATCTTTTGAAAACAAAACACAGCATTCAATCCATTGAATAAACCAAAACATAACTGTAGAATAGCTGGATAGTCAAATCATGTAAATTAAATGGCATTGAAAATGGTATTTTTATTGATTTTTTTCAGAGAACCCAGCCTTTGTAATTAAAATACATTGATTACCTTTTATGTAACTCATATTAACAGTAGGCAAATGGATCTGCTGGAGCATTGCATTAGTTTTAGAGTCAGGAAATAAGAAGTAAGAATAAGTTTGTTTGTTTGTTTTTTTAAGTACAATGCCATGATGGTTCTCTAGATAAAGGGACATATAGTATCATTTTATCAATAAAATTACTAAAAATTAGATATCTTTGTAGTCATTCTTTATATTCTAGTCATTCTTTATATACATATTATTTAACATTGTATGAGGTTTTTAAGGTCAAAAAAGCAACTTTAGTTTGGCTCTCTAGAATGAATCAATATTTAGTATCTAAAAGTTGGCTCTAAATTTAAGTGATAAGTATAAATTTAGTTGTATAATTATATGCTTTTATTTACTAATTTAGTAAATATATATTAAATATCAACTAAGTGTCAGAAACCAAGCTAGATACCAGTGTATATTCATACATATTTATATATTCTCATAATAAATGAGCATATAAAGACTTGCATATAAGGGATAAATATTGACTCAACTTTTTTCTCTAATACATTTTGTCAAGCAGTTTATTAATTAGTCAATGTGAAGTGGACCAAAATATCTATATATTATAATATCTCCTTAACATTTTCTATTTTTAGAAATATAGGACATACCTTTTAAACCAAATGTGTTTAAATGGGCAAAAATATATGGTCTAAATTTTAATAACTATTCTGCTCTGGTATTTTTTTAAATTGAACTTTTATTACCCTATTTGCACTTGTAGCTATTGCATAGTATTCTCAACTGATTGAATGAATCATAGTTCAATTGGTTACTGACAACACAGAAAAGCCAAAGAGCTAAAATTATTCCCCTGTGTCTTAAACATCTGAAGATATAGATAGATATAAATATGTAGATGCTGACACAGATATAGATCTAAGATAATCGATTGAAGTTTTCACTTTTTAACATGTGACAACTAGACCAATTGTTAATAAATGAAAGTACATTTTTTTGTATATTCTTATTTGTGTCCTCAGTTAAAAGAGGTCTAAAAAATTACACAATTTTGCATGGTCATACACAGAGTTAAAAAAAATTATCTTCTAAACAGCATCTGTGTTCATTTACCCCTGTGGTTAGTATTTTCTGAGTATTTCAAGGTCAGTAAGATGTTTTGATTTATTGAAGAAAAACTGAATTCTCATTCCCAAACAACTCATTTTGCTTACTGATTAACCTACATCAGTCAAATCATAAAAACTGTTAGATTGTTTAACACAGAACACAATCCAAAGCTATCCATCTCTTGATTATATTTTTGTTTGTTTGTTTGTTGTTGTTGTTTTTTATTTGGGAGAGGAAAGGGAACTGGAGAGAAAAAAAATTAATATCTTCAATTTTCCAAACAGCAATCTCATTTAAATTTACCAAAAACAAAATTCTAGGTTAATATTTTGTCCCTGACATAATTTAAATATTAAGGATATTAGGTGTTTTGGATTTTTTTTAGTAATTATAGTTATATAGTATATGCCTTCATTTGGTCTTTTACAGAAATAAATGATTCTCATTTGAACTTTGAAAATGTCAAAGTCACACTTTTCATGTGGGTTTATTTGGTTTAATTAGGAACAACATTTATCACTTAGACTAAAATTCTTCTAAACATCTTACACTTCAAAAATATCATTGTAATCATTTGGGAAATATAAATCCTATTTACTAAAATCCTCCTCTAAATTAAATAATGTTAAAAAATACACCACCTAAATTATAGAAAGCTCTTAATCAAATAAAAGTCTAATTAAGTCTCTGTTACCAACAGAGATTGGCAAGGACCTCCGCGATAATAAGGTATCTCATTCAACATCTTTTTACTCTCCTATGACTGAGTAGTGTACCTATAATTCCTAGGGGGTGATAATCACTACATAGCAGGGGTAAACAAGCTCTTCCTCTGTGTCCTGGGAACATTCCATCACTTAAAATTCATGTTTTCATAACTACTTGCCTAATCTACTTTTGACATAAAAACACTCAAATTCTAGTTTCCAAAACGTTTTTTAACCAGAAAAATTTCAAACCCCTATGTCTCCAAAATGAAGAGAATTCAGAGTGTTTTCAGTTTTTCTGACCAAGTGTTAAATGTTAAAGAGACAAATAATATTCAAAAAAGATCAGAGAGTTTAAAAGTGTAAGTTAGTTGGAACTATCAGTCATCTCATCTTGCCTTACCAGATACCTTTTAATATCATTTATTATAAAATTTTATGTTTCCACATTACTTCTTCAACTCAAGATTCAATTTCCCTTTTGCCAAAAATGCAAAAACAATTCATTCACTTTTGCTCCAACCAAGGGAGACAATCATCTCAACTACTATTTTATCTAAGCTTAAGTCATTTTTGTCATAGAATTAATTTAAAACAAATATATACACGTATTCTTTTTAAAATAATTTTTAAATTTTTAAATTACAGTTGACATACAATATTATACTGGTTTTGGGTATGCCACATAGTGACGAGACATTTATACAATTTACAAAGTGATCATCCTGATAAGTTTAGCACCCAACTGATATAATACATAGTAAATATGATATTGTTCACTATATTCCCTATGCTGTATTTTACATCCCTATGACTGTTTTTATAACTGGCAATTTGCCCATCTCAATCTCATCCCTTTTTCACCCATTCCTCCAGCCCTCTTCCCATCTGGCAACCATAAAAATGTTTTATGTATCTATGAGTTTGTTTCTGTTTTGTTTTTTTAGTTTTTACATATAAGTGAAATTATATGATATTTGTCCTTCTCCACTTGACTTATATCATGTAGCATAATACTCTCTTGGTCCATCTAGGTTGTTACAAATGACAAGATTTCATTCTTGTTTATAGCTGAGTAATATTCCTTTGTGTAGATGTATTACATCTTCTTTATACATTTGTCTATTGAGGGATGCTTAGGTTGCTTTTATATCTTGACTACTGTAAAAAATGCTGCAATGAACATATGGATAAATATCTTTTCAAATTAGTGTTTTGGGTTTCTTTGGATAAATATCCAGAAGTGGAATCGCTGAGTCCTCTTTGTCTCTCATGATAACCTTTGCTTAAAGTCTATTTTGTCTGATATAAGTATTGCTATCCTAGCCTTTTTTTGTTTACATTTTTATGAAATACCCTTTTCTATCCCTTTACTTTCAGTCTGTGTATGTCTTCCAATCTGAAGTAAGTCTCAAATAAGCAGTATATGTGGGTTCTTTTTTTCTTATCCATTCAGACATTCTGGGTCTTTTGATTGAAACATTAAATCCATTTACATTTAAAGTAATTTTTGATAGGAATGTAGTTATTATCATTTTCTTATAGTTTTGATCCCTTTTCTTCTTAAAGAAATTTCTTTAACATTTCTTGCAATACTGTTTTGGTGGTGCTTAGCTACTTTTGCTTTTTCTTGTCTGGGGACATACACACATTCTTGACAGTAGTGATGAGAAACAAATGAAGGGAAGTAGAATTAGATAAATTCTTGATGGCTAATTTTAAAAAGCACAAAAATTAAGACAAACTATTTTCTGTTACATAAAACATTGATGGGTTATAAATCTTTGTAGTCCTTGAATTTAATGGTTTATTGAGAAGATGGCACCTCAAGTTCCATGTTCATAAGTATGCTATTGGTAGAAGTAAAAATGATGTGTTGCTTTCTGTCTCCCTAACTACAATAATCAACCTCTTCAGAATGAACCACATCATATGATCCTTTTGAGTACAAAGATGAAAATGTAGGAGATAAAATGAATGGACTTACTTGGGAAGCATAATTAAACATTTCCTCACCTCTTGGTCATTGTATCTTTCTCTTGAGCTGGTTTTTATTTAATGTATTGTATAATTTGAAGCTCATATCATTTTGACAAGGCTTTGCTAATGACAATAACAACAACAATATCTGCAACTTCTGAATATCTTTTATATGTTATATGCTGTTCTGGTACTAATTCATTTTATCCTCAAAACCTAAAAGTTATCCTATTGTGACTTCACTCTTATTGCTGGGAAGTAAATCATGTGCCTACATTCAGCATGTGATGTTTTCAATTTCGATATTACATGATTAATTCTCAAGGGCTGAAATTTGTGAGAAGAGACATAGTAGACTTTTGTGCATGAACTTGGGATTAGACACAGTTGTGTAAGAATCTCTATGCCATTACTAGTTCCATGACCCACAGCCTTCTTATGTCTCAACTGCCTCATGTGAAAAATGGGCAGAAAAAATATCTTGAAAGGTTGATGAAAAATTTTAATGAGGTAATATACTGAAAGTGCTTAGCACCTTGTCTATAATGGTGTAAGTACTGAGTATTATTAATATTAATAAAATGTGATATCATACAATGGCAGAACTCCATGACATTCTATAATGTTTTATCCTAACACTTTTTATACTTATAAATCTTTTTATTGATAGGGGATTACCTGTCAGGATAAATGAAACTGATAGCTTGAAAGGAAGTCAAACCTTTCAGAGTGGCCCAGAGCAAAACTAGAATACAATCAGATATTAGAAAATTAACATATAGACATGTTGCAATTTTCAAGCTATCACTTTAGAGTTTAATATTTCCCCAATATTAGTGCAATTGTTCAGCCAAGAGTTTTAATATATTTTTTCTTGTTTTTCTCCTATTTCTTTTCTTTTCTTTTTTTGTTGATATATGGTCTTATCTTCCCACCCAATGTGAAGACCTCCATTTGGAAAGCAGATCTTTTTCAGCAATCTTATTATGCCTTTTAGATTTACAGAAGCTCTCTTTTTCCTCTCCCCTAAGATCCATGTTTGCAGATTTTCCGCAAACTATTTTAAGAGTTACTAATATAATTTTTGTATGTCTTTCAGGAAGGATTTGAATGGGCATAATTGTATTTTTTCTCTTTTTATTACTAAGACTTTAATCTATTTTCTTTCCTTCATTATAAAAATTATTGAAAACAGCAGGTCTAAGCTTTAAATAGGATTGAATACATATTTGAAAACTAATCCTTGATATTGTGCTAAATGATAGTGCTCTTTAAAATTGGATGTGTTATGTTGTAAATAAGGTTCAAATACAAAGATTCAAGAGTTTTAGGAATCCTGGGGTCTTGTTACATTAATCTCAGGTCAGACACTGTTTTATGAGAGAGCACAGTAGTTTAATGGGCATTTATAGATTTAAATTAAATTATAACTTTGGAGACAGTAACTTTCAAACTTAAAACAGTCATATGATATTATGAATTACATTTTATTCACATTAAGAGATTTTAAACATGGAAACCAAAGATAGAAAATATTGGTTCACATTTCAAACCACAATAAGTGTGAATATAGCCTCAATTTAATAAAAATGTATAATGCAACTTTCCTTGGGTTAAATTTCTTACAATTGCTCTTGGAATGGCTACTTGTTTTCCCATTATTGGCCACTTTAATTGACTTACTCTCTAGTTTTCTCATTTAAAAATCACTTTATAGTATTGGGTGCTCTTCATCTGAGTGATATGTTCTACTATTGTCTGGTCCAACAACACGACAGTTTACATATTTCTGAACTTGATCTAAAAGCAGATTTAAAAATCCATATGGACAATCTAATTTCTATGAAAATATATACACACAAGTCTGCTCAGAGGTGGCTAAAATAAAATAAATTTCATTTTGGGAGACAGGAAGGAAGCTGAGACAAGAAAATGAAGATTTTGAAGTAAATGGGTATTTGCTCTGACCAAGATCGAAACCCACCTCTCCCCAGGGAATAGTAGGAGAGGGCTTGGAAGACAAGCATTGGAAAAGTAAAATGTTTGAGCTTTTCTTTCTGGTGGACTGCATTAAATATTCAGCCAAAAGGGAAGGATCATTTTACATTACTTTTCTTGTTTCTCATGTATCAACTGACAGGTGCTGTAAACATACATAGACAAACATGGTTCTATGCTTGCAGTGCTCCAGTGTCCAAGGGAAGACAATCTTTAATCACCAAAAGTGATCCAAAGGACTTAGCAGACACACTCTGCTTAGATTGGAGAAGAGACCATATACATTCTATTTCCCATAAAGCAATAGGAGCTTGTCTTTTGACTTTGATTCTCAAGAAAATCCATTCAGAGATTATTTTGTTCCAGCCACAGGTTACTAACTAAAGTAGAACAATCTTATTTTGATTCTGAGGACTTGGCTCAAAACCTCACAAGAACTTTTGAAAGACTAGTAAAAGAAAGAACCAAAGAGACACCCTTGTCTTCTGAACTTCTTGCTTTGCTGGTAGTAAACTACCAATCCACATCTCCTTGATTTCATTCACTAAGGGCAGAATCTCAACAATCAGAGAGAAAAAAAATGACCTTGGCTTTGAGATCAGAGCCAGTATTTAAAACATTCACTCATTCATGTTTTAGAGATGCCATGGTAAATAAATTATGATTGTTTACACTGAAGACTCAAAGGCTCTGTTTTCTACACTATAGGCAGCGATTTGGCTGAGATTATATAATTCTGTGATACTATCACACACTACCTTTTTTCTCACTTGAATTGTACTTTTGGCTGTCATTTGCGCTTTTGAATAAAGGTTTACGTTAATGAAAGATATCATAATAGCATATCTCATTTTCCTGAGTTAATATACAAATTAAAAAAAAAAAGATAAGGCCAAGACTCTCTTTGTCCTTAGAAAAGTATGCCATCTGCATTTAGCTTATGATATTCAGCTGGGAACAAAATTCTAGCATAAGGAAGTCATTAATACAACCCTCAAGTTACATTGTAAATTTAAAGTACTTTAAATGCCTTATAATAGTCAAAACCAGTTAAATCGACCCTGTATATTTTTATTTCATCTCTGTTGGATCATATGATATTTAATAATTGGTTCTGGCACCTCGTTGCAAATTATTATAACTTTGAGATTCAACAGTCCTATTGAACATATGGGCAGCACAGCCTCAGAACATATATATGATACAGCCTCTTGAGAGGACCTTCTGTCTTGTTTTCCTTAGCTTGGAAGGGTCAGGTAAATTTTGTTGTGTCGTCATGTGCTAAGATTCCTCAGTCTCTGTTTTGCAGGGAAAATGCTTAATGGAATTGATTTTTCCCTCTTAACTGTGAACACTTCTTTTGCAAAGCCAAAAGAGAAATACATGCATCTGGGATGCAGTTTCCTAGGCTCTTACTAAAGCAGTTATAAAGCTATTCCAGTATCAGTGCATAAGTATTCAGCAACCCAGAATAGGTTCTGTTATTTAGTGCCATATTATATCCTGGTTTAGCTGCAAACTATACGTTTCTGGGGTCAAGAGAGCTTTCTATGCTATTAAAAGCATATGATGATTCTTTCCCAAGCCTGGAGAAGATGGAAAGGTGCCGATAAAATACAGTTGACCCCAAGAAACCTTTCATAGAGTTAGACATTCCTCTCCCTTCAGCATTTCTTTTTTCCAGCTCTACTCACAGTAACACCCTGAAACAATATTAGGGAGAAGCATTTCTACATCAACAGTCCATTAAGGTTATTTTCAACGTTCCTGCTGCTTCACCTCTGTCTAACCTATGTGCCTTGATTTGCTCTTGTATTATTTCACATTAATTGCCATATTGTTTATTGCCATATTCAAACATACCATAATATGGTTACAGTGGCAATAATTATAGAGTAAGCTGTCCTTAAAAAGAGATGTCAAGATGGATAGTGGTGGGTAGGGTAGGCAGAAGGTTATAATTTATACCTTATGTTGACACTGTGGAACAGAGCTGGTTCAATTTCTCTTGATTTCACTATAATGCCTAATACTAATCTCTCTCTGTCATATAATTATTCATTACTAAGACTACTAAGCTAAAAAGTTCATGGAAGTGGGGAAAATGGTTAAAAGAATTTTTCAAGCACTAATTTTCTTCTTGGTACTACAATATTACATTTTTTAAACTGAGATATTGGTAGACAGGAAATAGCCATACGTAGCATCAATAATCCTCATTTTAAAACCAAATACCATGCTTTCATTAAGAATATTGTTGGACAAATATGCATTTTATACCTATGCTTGTGTACATGTATATTTGTTCTAAATATGCATGAAAGGCATTTTGATGCTTTGGAAGGTGATTCCACCCAACCCCTTTATTATAGTTATAAAAATCTGCCTTTCAGTAAGCCATCCTTCCCTCATACACCACAATGATAGTGAGAATCTTCACAATTAGGTTGCCGCTTGGTGAAGACAATGCCAAGAACCATCCTAACTCTGGTGATCAGCAAGTCAGGGTCATGCTTAATCCTGGCTGACAATCTGGAAGCGGAGATCCTTTCATACAGGAGAGTTGCAAGTTTCTTTTATTCCTGCTGATTTGCTTCGTATCATGAGCTGCTTGCTTGGCATCACATAAGCCAGTAGGTGGAGTGCTTGCTAACAGTAATTGAACATACAGAACTTGAACTTATAGGTAGAAGCCACTTCTCTTGTTATAAACTGCTAAAAACCATATTTATACCAAACTCTTTGTATGGATATAATTAGTTGAAAAAATGTTACAAGGGAAGGGTTGAGATGAATGCGGGACTATAGTTACATGGTAGAAAGCAGGTGAATTGTGTCCAAAGAAGATCAACACTTTACATGATATAAACCAGTGTAAAGGGACACTTTCTCAAACATTAAACTGAATTTGATTTGGTAAATAGACTTTAGTCCATCTTTTAAAAATTGAGCATTTATGCTGTCTAAAGAAAAAACTAGTTTTCATTAATCATGCATGAAAAGCTTGTGCGATAGAGGATTAAGTACATACATGTATTAATAACAGTCATAATAAAATCTTTGGAAAGAAGAGTTGTGAAAGATGCTTCCAATATAAAGTGCAACTTTCCCATAAGAGTGTCTTGTTTTCCTTCAGAAGGTTTTCAAATGTATTTAAAAGCTGCAGCTTGAGACGTGCTAACTACATCACTCTAAATCTATCTATATCACACCTAAAGATGTTAAAGCAACATTTAGAACTACAAGGAGAAAACAAGCAACAGAATTTAGAAAGCAGGAACCACATGGATATAAGAAAAAATCTCTAGTCATTTTTTAAGAATGTAAGTTATATGATGTGAAGTAGATGAAAATGCAAGAGTTTAAAAAAGAATCCCTTGTTCCATATCAGGAATACTTACAGATCTGATTCCATGGCATGCAAGTACTGAAGATCTCTATGGTTTGGAAATACCACTTTGCCTAAAAGGACTTCAGAGCAAGTAATTGTACAGTATGCAATGACGAACACTACGGAAATAGTGATCACTTCCTCTTTATTTAACTTTTTAATTATAAAAATGGTAAACTCTTAAATGTAATTTCTGTTAGAACACTGTTGATATTTTTAAAAATTATGCCATCATGTTCTCAGCCCATATTAAATTTTGGACAGATTTGTGTTTCAAATACATGACTTTTTTTTCACTTTGGGTTGGAAGTGAGGAATGGAAGAGAAGACTAAGTACTGTTAACTGAATTAATCAGCCAAAGCTTGATGTGGTAAATAACTCTTTGAAGCATGCAGTAGCTTTACTCAAACCAAGCAACTGCTTGACACTCACTGCCTTTTCAAGCAATATCAGCAGCAAAATTGAACCCCCTTTAAGCAAAAAAAAAAGAGGGGGAAAGTTAATTATTGTCATTTAAAATAATAATATTTTCTACTTCTCATTTGAAGGAGGAAAATACGATCATTTTCATGAAGAATTTCAAATCATGTTGTGGAATATGGCTAGTGGATAAAAGTGGTAAACTATGAACAGAACACAATCTAGAGCCCCTCAACCAAGAAAAAGAACTTTTTTAGAATTTATTTATTATTTGATTTTTTTTTATTTAGATAAGTAGTATGAATATGAGCATATTCTAATTCCAAGGAAAATTGTGTGCTCATGGGATAACCTATTAAAAAATTATAAATGAGTTCTGTTAAGGAATGAATACCTTTGTCTAAATATTTCTCTGCTTTCATTTATTTCTTCAGATTCTACAAGTATCATTGCATAGTTAGCACATTTTTATTCCTCTCATTTGAAAAAAAATTGAGTCACTTGCTTTTTTGTCAGTTGTCATTTATTTTACTTTATTTTACTAGCTTCGATATGTTACTTCCCCTCAGATGTTGAACCATGTCATTCTCAGCCAATGTTCATCCCTTGATAGTGAGTAGGCAATAGCCTTTTCTGAGAAATAGAAAAGTATTAGCCACTGATCTCAACAAGATTGTAATTCTTTCTTAATAGAAGCTGTTGATAGATCTTGAACAGCTCCACACTTAAGGTGTTGACTTGTAGAATGAAATCCTCTGCACAAAAGCATGGCAAAATATTTTGGTGAAAATTAATTGTCAGAAATAGTGACAATAGTAAATTAGTTAACTACATTTCAGCATGAAGCTTGAGTTACCCCTGCCCATTCTTGTTCCAGACCAATCTGAAATCAACAATTCAGCTTGATGATGTCACAACATTTGCCAGGCTGTGGGCACTGAAAGGAAGACACAGAATTGCTCCCATTGAATGAGGTTCCCCTTCTTTCTCTCTAGGCACAAACAGCCCATCTGTCTCATTCATACAAAAACTGTTATCTTTGAAACATCATTCTATTATTATCACATTTGTCCTGGTCCTTAACTTTAGATTGTGTTTTGGAAATCAGATTTTCAAATTCTCCCAGATCTCACTAGACTGTTTAAAATGTTGATAGTAATATGTCATGGAAGCAGCTCATCTCACTAAAGAGCTCAAATACTATATATTTCCATTCACTTATTAGAGGATAACCTTTTGTGAAATACAGATAGCCTGTTTTGTTGTTGTTGTTGTTTTAAATCACAACAAAGAATCCAACTCCTCCCAACCTCTAATTTTTTCAAAGTGTGAATTGAAGAGGACTTAGAGACAGATGGGTCTGGATGATCGAGTTACCTGTTATAGCAGCACATCTGCCGGGGCAGTCAATCACTGTGATGGCTCTGACAGGTCGATGGAGCCTGAGCAAGAACGGCTAATGCAGACAGAAGAACGGCTGGGGAAGGGCAGACCTCCTGCCTGTCTCCTGGGTTTGGCTCCTGGGTCTGAAAGCTGTACTTGAATTTGCTCTGGTTAAAATTCTGTCTGTCTATTGAGCAATGATATTAGATGAAAGAGTTGGGCTCCTAATTTTTTTAAGGCCAACATATTGAACATATATGATTGGGAATGATTTGATTAACACTTTCAAGCTGTCAGTCAATATTTGGTCGTATTTGGGGAATGTGGTAAGGAGTGTGAGGTGAATAAGATCAGAAAAAGAAGAGTGGGAGATAGTTTCAAAACTACATTTTCCCCTAAAAGTGTCAAAAGGATGAAATGCATTAAGGTTCTGAGATGCCTATTTCTGTGTGCTCGGTATAATAAAAATTAGCATTGAATAGAACAAAGGCAATTCTAAGAATGTCAAGCAGCAAAATTAACTAAATTGATAAAGGCATATTACTTACTTCCTCTGTATATTTGGTCTTTTCCTCCCCCTTCAATCACAAAGCAAATCATATTTATCAAGTGTAATAGCTCCAAATATTTGGCAATATCGCACATTAAGAAATATGGAGGAAGTGATTTCAAGGTTTTACAAACAATTGAAAAGTTGTGTTTCAATTAATGTGCAGCATTAATTGTACCGTTTATATGACACATTTGTAAAAATGCAAATCTTGGGAAACAATAGAACCTTAAAATACCTAGATTACTTCTAATGACTAATTAATCAGTTATTAAAACTACCTGACATTAATGCAGGATCTACCCCTCAAAAAAAAAAATTCTAAATCTCAGAAAAATACCTAAGTGGCATGTAATGGCAAGAACAGTTAACACCCATCAACATCTCGAAAATAAGCTACATTTATGGTTAGTTAAATTTATGTATTTATGTAAGTATGTATATATATTTATTTTTGTATATATATTTTATATTCACGATTAGAATATATATATTTACATATTTATGGTGAATACATATGTTTCTTTGGGAAGTAAAAGAAAAATATTCCATAAGATAAGCATTATTATTACCCCACTGTAGAACTACAGTGAGCAAACATTGCTGAAAAAAGGGCAAAATGTTAATACATGCAGAACTGCTGTTAGTAGCGATTTTCTCCACAATGCCAAACTGATGGGGATTCGTGAAAGAGCCATTAAACAGATGCGTTGCTTTTCAATACATTCTTCAAGTATTTTTGCTCCCTCATCCACATTTTTAGTAAATGATGCTAAATGTTTTCAAAATATTACTATATTGGCTTTTTTACTTGAATTTTTTAAGTGGACTCATATTTAGCAGCAGATGGTTTGAGATACAAGAACTGAAATGGAGTTAGTTATTTGGGTTCAGACCACAACAAAATCTCATACCTCAGTTCATGGGATGGGAGGGATCAGAGAAATCACCATTTTCTTTAAAAATTTTTAAAATGAAGAGTTTTTCCTTTAGAATTCTTATTACAGAAATAAGTTCACATTTTAATTCTTGCTAAAAAAATGTTGAGTCCAAATCTTTTAAAATAGATGATGTTTTCAGTTATATTTTTATAGGGAAAAAAATCATTGTTTAGAAAATCATTGTCTGATAATAGCTTTAATACTGATTTAGCCAAAAATTTATCCTGAAGATAAATGCCTCCTATTAGATAATACCTCCTGTATTTTGCAGGTTAACATGCAAACTTTACATTAGCTAAAGCAGATTTATCTCACAGAGGCTACACTGTAGTCAATAAATAGAGTTAGTATGTTTTTTTTTTTTCCTAGAGAATGGAAAAAATTTAAATATTGATGCCAGTAACCAGAGAAATGTGAATTAATTAGGGGCCTTTGCCAATCTTACTCCTTTTAAATATAATTTAATAAAATTGTATTGAGATTTTTTTTTTTTGCCCTAATATTATTCATTGTCATCCATCTATTCAATTGTATTGGCAAATCAGAAAGAAAAAAACTGGTTTGGGGATGACTTCAGTTTTTAGCACGGGTCAGAACATTCTGGCAGCTGGGACTCATGTTGCT
>PVKZ01001627.1:172018-351886 GCA_004027375.1 Macroglossus sobrinus
CTTGAAGCAGACAAGTTAATTTCTGACATATGGGAATGAGACTTTAATTTAGTAGATTGTTCACAGTGAATTGTGCCCTGTTGTTCCTCTTTTCCTCTGGATTACCTTCTGTCTGTGTGTATGGATGAAATGTTACCCTGCAGGAGTGCACTGACAATCAGTGAGAAGGAAGACACTCTCCTCTGTGCATTATCTCTCGGTTTGGTGCATATCTCTTCAACTGCACCCGCAAAGCCTGTGGTTGGTACACTGAGCCCAGGAAATTGCTCAGCTATTTTAAAATATTTTCATTGGGAACTATAGGATTTACCTCATATCTAACCAACTTTTCATGCAAGGAGGAACTACTTTTTTTATTGTCCTAAAGACTTGAAGAAATATTGGCAAATGGGAGGGTCCAGTTGGTGGGAACAGCAAAGCCTTTAAGCTTTTTTAAGAAGTGCTGGCCTAGAAGACCTTTGGGACCCGTGGCAATACCAAGATACCATGGGATGCCATAGGATATGATTCAGAGGTGGAGCACATGACAATTCGAGATGCCAACATCACTACAGATCGGGAAGGTCTTTGAAGAATGGGGCCTAGGAATAGGAATGAACTAAGGAAACATATTTTTGAGAATCTACTGCCTCAAGAACAAAACTAAAAACAGGGACCACAGACAATACCTTCTGAGCAGTGGCCATGCTCTTAAATTAAGACTTCTCTGAGCTATTAAAGACTCGTTTTTGGTAGGGTGATTAGAGGAGATCAATTATGGATGATAATGTTTCTTCACTGGTAAAGATATTTTAGTGATACAAATGCTGTCTCTGAAATAAAAGTATTTTGTGGTTCTCTAGACCAGAACTTCTTGGACTCCATTCTATAAAATTTATGAGTACAGAGTTTTCCATGAAAAACACACTCCCAGGGGTGAATAATTTCTAGCTTAAACTCCTGCTCAGTAAGCGTGCTTGAATGTAAGTAAAAAATGCTCTTTTTTTGGTTTAGAATATAAATAATATTATGATAAATATATTTTATTAATAAAAATATTATGGGGAAAGTACAATTGAAATACAAGTTTATGGAGACAAAAAATAAAGAAAAATTTCTTTCTTTTAATAAAGATTTTGTTCATGTATTTTTACTTTTATTGATTTTTGAAAAATATAAGTTTAATATTTTTAAAGTCTACAATGTGATGTTTTGGTGGACAATGTGAAATAATTACTCCGATCAAACTCATTCACATATACATCACCTCAAATAGTTACCTTGCGGGTGTGCATGTGAAAGAACACTTGAGATCTACACTCTTAACACATTTCAAGTATACAGTATATTATTGTTAAAATTATTTTAAATTTATTTTTTCCAATTTCACTGAAACATGTAATGTCAATATGTGACATTATATAAATTTAAGGTATATGACATGAGGATTTGACACACATATGTATTGCAAAGTGATTACCACAGTAAGGTTAGTTAACACTGTAGTCGCCACGCTATTCTTTAAGTTTCCAGAACTCGTTTATCTTACAACACAAAGTTTGTGCTCTTTGACTAATATTTCCCTCTCTCCCCACTCCCCAGCCTCTAATAACTATCTTCCTACTCTTAAATGCTCTTCTTATAGAACTGACCTTAAATTATCTCTATTTTTAAGTTAAATTATTCACTAATTAATAATAAAGTTTGAGCTTTGAACTCCTGGGTCGTCCACTTCTAGCTGAGACTTGGAACAGGTATTTAACAACCTATGCTTCAGTTTCTCCATTTGTGAAAATAAGATAATAAGAGTAACTACTTCATAAGGCCATTTTGAGAATAAATGAGTTATCTGATTTAAAGGGCCTGGCACATAAGTGCTCAAAAAATCTTTACTATTTGCTTTACTAGTAACAGCTGTCTTAACTAATCTCCTCACATTTGTTTGGATACATCCACATATTGATTAAGACACTGAGGTTGAGGACCACTACTCCAGCCAGAGTCCTGGATTTTCAAATGTTTGATATAATGCCTATTTCACAAAATTGTGGGAATTATATAAGGTAAGTGGAAAAGTTGGCTAACAGGCACTGGCTCTGCTGGAGTAGAGATCCTTTATTGTAATACAATTTTAAATCCCTTTTTTAAACTTTCATTATTCCAAATAGCAAGGCTTTACTTATATCCCACAAGTTAGTCAGGATGTGGGGATCGATTGCATCAGTTTAAGGCCGTGGTTCTGGATGATTTGGATTGTGCATGGCAATACATGCTGGCCTTTGACATGATCAATGCTGCAGTTACTGTTGCTGAGTCAATCAGTCAGTGATTACAGTCTTTAAAATGGATGAAAATTAGTATTACTTCAGTAAATATTTTTTTATGGATCCAATAAATGACTTACATTCTTTTTTTTCTCTCTTCTCTTGTCCCTTCTCTTCTCTTCTTTTTGCTATTTCTAATTATTCCTTTAACTCTCAGACTAAATTCCTCTTTTTTATTTATACATTTCAAATGTTTGCAATTTGTTGGTTTATTTAGTTTGAGTTTTCATTTGACCAGATCAGCATCTTTAGTTCCTCATCATAACATGATCAAGGAATAATACTCTTATCCCTTAATACCTGATGCAGTGATATTATGTGTTCTCCCTTAATATTTGTTTTCCAATGAATTTTCTTGTTTGGGGGTTTTTAAGTGCTTCCAAATAGGATAAATATTTCCTTTGAAATATCCCCTGTTTCTAGTCCCCTTGTTATAAAACAACAATTTATTTTCTAGACTACATCAGCATGCCTTTTTGTATGCAGTTCAAAATAGCTTTGACCTTTACGGCAGTGCTATCACACTGAACACTCACATAATAATATTGAACTTGGATCTAGCACTCCATGTTTTTGAAGCATTTTATTGATTTGTTACATCACATAATATATAAGCAAAACAGTTTGGATAAGTCTGAAAAATACTAATTATATTGATGAAAAAACTGACAGAGACACTACCATTTCGTCCAGCGATCAGCAACCGAGTGGCACAGAACACAGTGACATGCCAAGTGGTACTGCCTTCCACTGACTGAGTTATTTATAAGGGAGATTTTGCCAATGACCACACAATCTTTTGTGTGTGAGGAAAACAGATAATATAAAATGTGCATCCTAGAACCAGGCTACCTGGGTTCAAACCCTGGCTTCCCCATTTCCTAACTGAATTTACTTGTACACATCACTTAAGCTCTCCAAGCCTCAGTTTCCTAATCTGTAAAATGAAGTAGCCACCTCATACTGTAGTTGTGAGAATTAAAAGTATGGTAATGCCCTCAGATCAACACCTGGCAAAGTGGTAGATATTTTTAAATGTTAGTTATTTTTATGTGTTGCCTATTTCTTTAGTTTTATTTTATTATTATTTTTTAAATTTCCTCTGTAGGTTGATACAAATGTTGGTGTCTTTCTAAAGCTATATTCATTTGCATTTCCAAAACTAAGACTCAATGTTATATTTTTCCCTAACTTCTCTCCCACCCATTATAAAGGATTTAGCCCATGTCTCTCTGTTCCTGCTGGCACTTAAAATCAGCCTCCGCTTTCTCGTGATTGTTCTTGCTGACTGAGGAATCTGCCTTGATACTGACCACCTCTGATCAGCCTCTCTCTTCATAGGCTACAATGAAGGTTCAGAATTGTTCATTCATCCAAAATTTATTTAATGAGCTTTTTTTTTTTTTATGGCCTAGGCATTGTTCTATGTAAAAAACTACAGCATTGTACAGGACAGACAAAAATGCCTGTTTCTTGGAGGTTTTGAGCTACTGGGATTATATCATTCGTTTGTAATGCCAAAGAGCACATAACAGAACATGACAGACAGAACTTTAGCTACCACTGAAGCTTCTTACATCAGGCACGTTAAATACCTAAAGGGAGAAAATGCTATGTTTCCTGAAATTTCTGCCTAGAAATACTAAGGAGTGTTCTAGCCCTTGGGCGTGATAGATCTAGATACCAGAACTTTACACATACATATATATTTCTTTTAATGGGCATATTATCCAAATTGGTTAAAACTAATAAAGAAGAGTTTATGTTGTATCACAAAAGTGATATATGTGCAATGAAAGGCTCATTGGCTAGTAGATGCAAATCTGATAACAGATAATTTATAAGATTATTAAGATTATTACTAATACTGATCATTCACAAACATGATTGTGCACTTTTTTTATCACTAACACATCTCATAATATTTTTGTGTAATTTCTATATTGGCATAAATTCTCTATTTCTTTCTCTTTTATCTCTCTATCTCTTTCTCTCTCTCTCTCTCTCTCTCACACACACACACACACACACACACACACACACACACACACACAACAGTTATACCAGTATCTACCAAACATCTTAATCTTTGCAGGTCTTCATTCCTTGCCACTTAGAAAAAAAACATTTCTCTAGATCAAATCAAAAGACGTTTTATGGAACTAATTTTAAATACTTGAAAAATTGTAATTTTTTTCTTATTTTGGTTTGGAAGTGAGTGACTAGAAGTTTAAATAATAAGCCAAATATCTTCACTGAGTATATAAGATGATCCATTTTATGCAGTGAGTATATAAGATGATTCATTTTATGCAGGGATATTTATATTACTTTATACTATACTATTATTTATTTGAGTTCTTATTATGTCAATTACTATCATCAACATTTTACATGAATGATCTTCTTTTCTTTTAGTATTAACACTGAAGTAAGCACTCCTATCAGTCTTATTTTATAAAGGTGGAGGCTGAGGTCGTGCATCTGTAAGTAGTGGAATGATTATTTGACTCCAGATCTCCACATTACAGTCTCTGCTTTTAACCACAACGATATCCAGCCTCTCAATAAATATTTTTGAAAAATATCTAATTTTTTTCTCATAGCGATGTATAACAACAATAGTTTTAAGACTTCACTGGATCATTCAGAAGGGTTTTTGTTATGTAGAGAACAGAGATGAGATTCAAATTTCTTATTTCCAGTTTTCTAATTTGTGAGCAGCTCTATAGATATTAACTCACAAATTCTACAACTGACAAGTTCTAATTGGAATAAGTAATTCAATCAAATTTTATATGATTAAAACTTAGAAAAAATTACTTTTATGGCTGCATCCTTTGGTTATTTGATTTGAATGATGACTAAAATACAACTAGGGTAAATTTATTTTTTAAATTGTATGACTCTTGGCTAATCTTAAAAAGCAGATACAATACAAAATGGACACTTCTGTCAGTTGATTACTAATGCAAAGATCTTGCAATAAGATAACTTCACCTGCCTAGAACTTAACTGTGGATATAATCAATACGAATAATGCTCTGTGAAAATGGCAGGTAAGATTTGATACAGAATACTCTATACTTCTTAGAGTCTAGCACATTAAATAAGGCAAAAGTTAATTATTTTAACTTTCATCATTTAGAAACAATGATTTGTATTTATAAGCTGAATGTTACCACACCTAGGAATCTCAGGAACAGTAGAGACCTCAACTTCTGCGTCTCCCATGGAGGACATTTATGCCACCAGAGTCAAATTCTCTCATTTCTCACCCCAAAGCTATGTCTGTTGTACACATATTTACTTCCCTCTGATCTCCATGGATAAAATGCCCTTTCCTCTGGATGAAGCAATTTCTCTGAGTATTTGATCTTATCCCTCTCATCTCCTCAGAGACCCCCCCCCACACACACACACACACACACTCTATCATTCTTCTGCATCGTGAATTTCTTCCTACTACTGCCTTTTATCTTCTGGCACACAGGTAAGATTAAGCATCTCCTATCTAAAAGGTTGTTTTAAAGACTAAACTATGTTTAAACTCTATTCCCACTGTAAGCATAGCCTCGTCTCTCTTCTTTTCCACACTAATTATGGTTTTGAACAGACTAGCCTTTTTCTTCAACCCCTAAATCATATTTACTTCACAATGCTCTTAAATGGATTTATATCCTCACAGCCCTAGTACTCTCTCTATGAATATTCACCTCCTGGTTGCCAGACTCAATGGATAATTTTCAGTCCTCATCTGTCTTAGCTGTCTAAGACCTTCAGCACTAGTTGCCATTCTCTCCTTTATTTTCTTTCTTCCTTTAGCATGTATTACTCCAACGCTCCAGATTCTCCTCACTATCTATTGCTTGTGAAATTTTCTTTAACTATGTTCTAAAGGCCTTTATGCAGTGTTCTATCTTTTTTTTTTCTTATCTGAAATACTTTCTCTGGGTAATCTCATTGGCTGAGATGACTTTAATGACAACTTATAGCCTAATGTCTCCCAATTTTTTTGGGGGGGGTCCCCAGAACTCTCTCCAAAATTCCAGACAAATTTCAAATTAAACCAGCCTGAGACAGAACCCATAATCTCCTTATCTCTACCTTCATAACTCTATCACATTTCATGACATGACTCAATGCTGGCTCAAGTTGGTAATGAAGAAGTCATTTTAATTACCCCTATCTTCATTCTGCATTCCAAAGACTGGTCAAGTCCTACATTGCTTTACCTCCTAAATATCTCTAAAATATGCCCTATTCTATCTATCATTATTGTTATCGGGTAGTTCATACTCTTTTCTACTCTCACTAGAAAGTTTGTCTTATAATGGTCCTACTTGCTTCTATCATCTTCCCTTCAAAACTATTATTTACATTTCTGCCAATAGAATCTGTACAAAACTATGCCACTTCTCTGTTAAAATTTTTTTATAGCCCCCTACTACTGAAAGAATAAAAGTGAAATTCCTTGGTTATTTCTTGAGGAAGCATTTGACAAATAAAAGACTCTGGATTCTGTTTTGTGTGAAGAGGTATGATGGACTGGTCATCAACAACCTTTAAACATAATGGTGATCAAGAGTGCATGAGGGATGAGAGGAATGCAATTGTGGGAGCACAAAACTCTATCCCAGAGGAAAAAACACAGGAACCTGAAGATCATCTTTAAAAAGGACTGAGAAAGTGGGAATAGTGACTAGTCCCCAAAACACCCAAGCTGAATACATAGAGAAAGCCTTGCTTCCTAGAAGATCCTATTCATACCCAAAGAGGATAATTTTTTTAATGTATCCTCCTTTGTTAAGATCTAGCCTGGGATCTAGCTTTCTTATAACTTCCATTGTCTGGAGAGAACAATCAAAACGTCTCTTTGATCATTAGAACAGGTATCCCAGAAATTGAGAGGAAAAGCTATCTATAGGACTCCTATCAATGTGGACTAGTGCAGTATATATTTTAAGAAAAAATGCCAGAGTGTTAAAAATTGTACTAGCCACCAAAAATTCATTTATTTGGCAAGCTAATCAGTTCATAATACAAATGCAAACATTAATAATAATAATAATAATAATAATAATAATAATAATAATAATAAGATAATAAGTAAGCAAAAGGCTCTAAACAGTCATGATATATGTTTCAAGACAATGCAGTAAGGTCATGGCATATAACTCATCAGAGTCTTCCAAGGACTGTTTTAACTTATTATATTCATAATTATTCTGTCTTAACTATCTATTTTTACATCTTATAGCATAATAATAATAGATCACTAGAGGGAGAAACTCTTTGAGTTAGGTTGAAGCAAGAAGTGACATTAGAGAAACTAGACATTGGAATTCAAGCATTATAAACTGGGATGTTAATGTAGAGGCAAATAGCCTCAGTAATCACCTTGGGTGCCTTGTATCTTTGAAAGCCAGAGGTCCCAATATGGTATAACAAAAAGAGCAATGGATCAGAGTTAGGGAGTTTTCTGTTCTGGGCCTAACTTCATAGATTAATAGCAGTGAGAATTTGAGTCTCGACATCTAATCTCTCAGTGCTCAATTTTCTCATCTATGCACTAGTAAGAATAGAGTTCTCTGAATACTTAGCACATATTAGTTTCATATTATATGCAAGACATAGTATTAAAAGCATTTTGTAAATAGGTGTAAAAAAGTGTCATTTTCTTCCATAATCAAAATTACTCTTATTCATCTATTGTGTTTTCAATTAAGTGTGCTGTTTAAAGAAATCTGCCATATTTTCCTCTTCTCTTTCTTATGAATATCTTCTCTTTGAGTAGTCTCATTTATCCTTCTGACATTAAATACTAACTATTTGTGATTGTTAATATCAAAAAATTGGTATATACTGATCATGTCTTTCCAAATGTCATAGCCAACTGACTACTTAAGATCTTCTTCACTTGGAGATACCCTCAAATTTAATTTGCCTAAACTAGAACTCTTAATTGCACCATCAACACTATTTTTCCTTCAGTCTTCCCAGTTGATTCAATGGCTACATCACACTTTGTTTTCAAGTTAATGTGAGTCATCCTTGATCTCACTCTTAACCAAATACTCTGTATTCAGTCCACCAGTAAAGCTTCAAAAGTTATTTGAATCCATCAATTTCTACTGCTCTAGCTCAAGCCAGTATCATTTTTCACCAACACTACTATGATAGCCTCCTAAATGCTAGCATGGCCCCTCAATCCTTTCTGACTTAGCAGTCAGTGTGATCTTTTCAAAATCATAAATTAGATTATGTTATACTTCTGTATAATTCCAGGCTTCTAATCATACTTAGATAAAATCTAAATTTTTTACTCTAGGCTATAACACTACATAATTTGGCTTTTCCCTCTTTCCACAACCTCATTTTCTATCACCTCGTCCCTGAATATGTTCCATTCACACTGGCCACCTTTCTCTTTCTCAAACACGTGTTACCCGTGGATTATCTTGATTGGCCAGCCTGAGTGACATACCCACCCCTGTGGAGGGAAGATGAGGCCAGATGATTAAAAGAGCCACCAGAATCAAATGGAATAGAAGAAACAGTTATTAAAAAGAAGGGGCATAAATCACATACTTAAAGAAATATATTTCAGTACTAACCTGCTATATCATAAACATAACTTATACCACCAAATACTACTTAAATGTTCAAATGAAATGGAGCCAATAAAACAATTACATGGTTAAAATTACATTCTGATTCCCAATCAATAGGTAGAGGCACAGCCCATATAAGCTTCTAATTAGATACTCAAGTGAGCTAATACAGTCCTGTGGATTTAGAGTACTTAGTTATGTCCAAGGGTCATCTAATCATTGTTGACCAGTAAAACATGGGGGTTTCTTTTAGATTAATCTTTGTGAAAAGTTGCCAGGATCATAGTCCTATAGTTTTGGAACACAAAAAGAAGTGTCAGAGTTGTTTATAGCACTTGAGCTTTCAAAATTCTTTTAATGACTATTTCAAGGGACTTAGCTACTTGTTCCTTGACTTTTATTTGATTATTAATCTTTTTATGATTTATATGTCTTGCTCTAAGGATCCTTAAATTTCATCAACAAAATTATTTTCTTTAAATGAAAATTGCAACAAATCTTTCTTTTCATAAAAAGCTACATTCACATCTTGAATTTCAAACACTTGAAATCCAAGTAATAAATAGGAAAAGCTACTAATGAAAAGTGTTATTTTTAAACAATAAATTCAAAGATCAAAATAAAATGATTATTCATTGTACTATACAAATAGCCCATCTTTGTACCAAAAAACCCTTTCATCTTCACAACTAAATTGACTAACAGGCATGGTTTCCTAGCAACATTCATTGTGTTTATGACCTTCCCTCCAATCTGAGCACACAGATGTGGTTCTGAAGCTAATAAATATATATCATCCAACCTAGACTATTTCTTAGAAGAGGTTGAAAGAAATAGCTAAGCAAAGATGATAGCTAAGAAAATAAACATATCTTCAGAACAGTTCTGAACATTTTGTTATGAATGAGTATATTTAACTGAGCTTAATAAGTCAAAGTAAATTCAAATAGTATTTTATTGTGGCATTCTGACATACATTTAGAATTCAATATATTTAAAACAAATTATGATATAATGGAGAGGTTTTCCTGATATCAGAAAAATATATATATACCTATATTCTATTTACAAAATATGTATCTATAATTTAGGAGTATAAACTATTTGCAGTCTTTTGAGAATTTATGTTTGTACACCATTAGAATTTGAAAACTGCTTGATAAAACAATGTGTTAAGTATGTTTTAAGCATACTTCCAAAAAAATAAAATAAGATCCACAGCTTTATAATAGCAAAAATTCTAGGTAAGACCTCTTATTTATGTATCCGATACCTGTATCATCTTATTATCTGTCTTTTCCTACAGGAAATTAGAGATGGCAAGGACATCAGGAAAAAGTACTAACATCTTTGTAACTTTGCTATATGTCAATTTCTATATGTTCAACTTTGCTATATGTTAAACACTCTAGCAAAACTACAGCAGAAATAAGCCAAGAAGGACTGTATAATATGTATAGTCTTTTGCAGAGAAAAAGGCCATCACTGCTGGCTAATTCACCAAAAGTGCAGAAGTTAAATGGCATTGAGTCATTGGTGCATTTTCTTCAGCATTATCTAATGAATCCCTCCAGATTTATATGTTTTGTATATCACCGCCACAGATGCAGGATTTAGTGAGTTGTGCTTATGCAAAATGAAAATAATTACAGGGAAGCTTTTAAGCCAGATGTTGGAAATCGCTAGAGACGTGTTTGGGTCAGCATGTTTGACAGAGTTTACACAAGTGGCTACTCTAACTGGCAATTGACTGCCCAGTGGACAATTAGTAATATATCTTCCTTGTTTGCTAAGTATATATTTATTTTATTTTAAATAATTGTGTCTGAGGTTAAGATGGCAATAAGAGTGATAAATTCTCTACCTAAAATCTCTTAATAGGTAGATGAGTACAGTTTAGCCAAAACAGTAATTGTTTAAAAAAAGAAATACTTTATTTATTCTGACATCCATATAAGATTTGTTTTGTTTATAAGTCAAAAGAATGATTTTTCTAACTGCCAAATCTTTGATCTCAACTTAAGAGTTAAAATTCCAGCTGTGTTCTTTATGACTCTCATTTTCATTGTCAAGAGTAATGAAAAGTCTACAGTTAGGATACAGCTAAGGGTTGTTTTCTCTTCTTTTCTTTCTTTCTTTCTTTCTTTCTTTCTTTCTTTCTTTCTTTCTTTCTTTCTTTCTTTCTTTCTTTCTTTCTTTCTTTCTTTCTTTCTTTCTTTCTCTCTCTCTCTCTCTCTCTCTCTCTCTCTCTCTCTCTCTCTCTCTCTCTCTCTCTCCCTCTCCCTTCCTTCCTTCCTTCCTTCCTTCCTTCCTTCCTTCCTTCCTTCCTTCCTTCTTTCTTCCTGGAATTTTTTTTGTGATCCACTTGGAGTGAGCACAATTTCTTTTTAATGAGAAAGCCCTTGATTAATGGATGAATACATTATTCTTAGGTTCATTAGTAATTGTAGTTATTGAAATCATCTTAGAATTAAAGGCTATAATTCTAGGAACATACTTAGACAAATTATTTTTCTGCGGTATTGTATTGATCACTTACAAGTCAACTTTATAGTGAAGTTTGCCATTTTTAAGGATCTGACAATCTCTTTTACACTTTCCAGGCCCCAAACATCTTGTGGGATCTCAACCATTAAATTGGAAAGGTTAGTTAATTGATTTTTAAGAAAACAGAGGAATGAGCTCTTGGATGCCTAATTTTTTAGTCTGGTGTTCATGGTACCCAACTGCCTTCCACAGTTTTTCCTTTCCCTCATCTTGTTGAGCTCACTTTTTTACTCCAACTGTGGCCATACATTACTTACTCTAAAGGGGAGAAAAGTAGGCTTAGTAGAGCTCCCATGCAAAACTAAAGAAGCTTCAATTTCAGGCTAATTTACGTTCTTGACCTGGATCCTAGTCTTTTCACTTGGAAACCTGAAGATTTGAACAACACAATTTTCTAAATTTTTTCTAGTTCAAAAATCTACAACTATTAGAATAAAACAAATTTCATCATCCTAATGATGAATAATTTACCATCTCAGTAAACCTTATTATCTGAGATTTCTTCTTAAGCTTAATTTCGTTCTGTCCTCTTTCCTGTTCATGCAAAGGCTTTCACACTGTAGCTTTGGTCTCTCCAATTTCCCCAATTCCCATGAAAACATTGCACATGAAGTCTATCCTCCTGACATATTTCACTTCCCACCCCTCCCAGGACACATCAGAGGCACAGTTGTGTAACAAAAAAAAAGTAGGTGTTTTTGAAGAAAAACAAAACAAAAATAAGCAATCAAAACTCAGCTCTTTCACTGTTAGACCTGGAAACTTGGGTAAATGATATACCCTCTTCTAGTCTTAGATCCTGCATTTATAAAATAGAAATATTGGCACATATCACAGTCATCAAGATTAAATGAGGTGATAAATATAACTCTAAGTGACAAATATTGCTATTATTTGATAAATGGTAGTTGCTATTGTTATTATTATAAATTACCTTATAATTCACCATTTCTCTTTTTTTTTAAGTTCTCTAGCTAGAAAAAAAAGATTCATTTTTAATGTCATTTGCTTGGGGATATTTCTTGACTTCTCCCATTTTAGTTAATGAAATTCTTGTTTTCCCAATACATTTAAAAATATTCTGGTATAGTATTTATTTCATAGAATTCAAGTTTACCTGTTTATCTGATGTTAGATTGATACCTTAACATATTTGTACCCTACTTAACTCAGAACTTTGACTGTAGAAGAGCCTCAATAAATATATAAATGTTTAATTGTGTAAGTCATTAGTGAATAAAATATAAAATGTTCTCTTTATACTTTCCTCTACATGCCTCCTTCTGAAGTAACCTAACTTCTACATAAAATTACAAATTCATTCTAAAATATGGAATTAATTCTGTCCTTATCAATAGAGAAAAAAGAAGTTCTAGTTCTGAAAATTTCTATCAGGTCCAAGTTGCTATTTTGCTCCCTTTAATGATGTGTATCAATTCTAGCTTTTCTAATCCCTATGACCAAGTCCCTACCTTAAATTTTTATTACTATAGTAAATTACCTGAACTGTTTCAGTTAAGATATGGCCTAAGATCTTGTGTTGATAACCTGCAATTCTTCTATGCCAGAGCTCTGTCTAGTTGTCTCTATTCTAACTAGAGATAGAGTCCTAGCAACCCTGGAATCTAAGTCTTATCAACTTATAGCAATTTTTGTATGCTGCCAATTCTTCAGTGCTCCTGTACTCTCTTTGTCTGGCAGAATTTACTATAAATGTGGCCGCTTAACTGGATTACCAGCTACTGTATATCCAAACTGCTTACCAACTCCTAGAACTTACTTTGTTTCCAGTTACCCTGTTTCCAGTAAATATGTCTGGTTTTAAGGCCAGGGTTCTTGTACTGATTCTACCCCCTGGGTTTTTTTTGTTTGTTTCTCCTAATTCAGTTAATTTGCTTTTGGAAATGTCTTTCTCAGGCATATTCACACTTTCTTTCCTCATTTCTTTCTTCCCACCCTCCCAGTCTAATGACACTTAGGTCAGAAAAAGCTCTTTTTTTCTTTTTTCTTTTATATATATGAATCAAAACAGATGGTAATCATGTCTGCTAAATATCTATTGCAACATTTGAAGTGAAATTAGACTTACAGATGAGTCACTTCACTGCTATTTAAATGTCCTTAGAAGTGCCAAGGAGTCTCTTTCAAAATTCAGAGGTAACCATCTTTATAGTTAAAATTCTCAATTAAACCCACTTTTCATCAGGGAATTAGAAAGAAACTTTTATCTAAATCCTGATTATGTTCCTATTCCCCTCAAACCCTTCAAGACAGGATCCAAACTAGTGAATAGTTTGTTGTTTCATTTGCTCAGGAATATCTTTGTCCTCTAATCTCTAGATGCAAGACTGAGATCTCCTTATTAGTAACTCTTGGAAAGAGTATGAGACAGTTTTTGCTACTTCACCTAGGGAAATAAGAGCCAGTTAAAATAATTTTCTCTTTGGTAACCTCTCATTCACTTCTGGATACAGACCAAATATCAACATAATAGGCATGGCTAGGAAGTCATCAAATAAATATAGATGCACATGGTTAAAAAGCAGATGTAGAAATTAAAGAGTACACTATAAGTGATAAGGTCAAATTGTTAGGAGAGGGAGAATAAAGATATTCTATATAGGAAAAGCTAGCAAAATAGATGAGAGATGAGATGATGTTTTTGTTTGTTTGTTTTTTGACATTAGCTCCATCCACATCACCTATTTAAAAGAGGCAAAAAGATCAAGAATCGACTGGTTTTGTTTTGAATGTTTAGCTATACCATCAAGTACTCCTGCCTAATAAATATTTCAGATTCTCGGGGGACCCAATTTAAATTAATCATGTATTTGGGCCATATTTATTTTTACTCATTTTTATATATTTAACTCAGTACCCTATAGAGCTAGTTTTTGAGATTCTTCAAAATGAATATTAAATGGGTCATTGAACATGTATAAAATTTTATCCAATTTTCTGCAAAATCAGATCATTAAATAACTTTTGTACAAAATATTTAGTCTCATTTAATCTGGAAGAATTAAAAGAGTTTAATTACTTTTACAACAAACTCAAAAATGGGTGTTTTGGTTCTAGCCCCCTGAAACTAATTTGTTTTGTTTGTTATTTAATTGAGTAAATCATGTCATGGACCTACAAGAGGCTTGAATTGGGGTATTATGTCATTTTAATTTCTAGTACTAAGCAGAAAATTGTTCCAGAGTGAGCCTAATTCAACATTTAAACTTTGAAGTTAAATGAAGATAAAAATTAGAAAGTTTTGATTTTTCAATGTTAGATGTAGTCAATCATATTTTAAAACATTTATTAAGTTAGAAGGACTATAAACATATTACATAGTAACAATGCAATCTATACAAAATTTACTTTGTGCTATTCAATAAAAATTCAATATAAAAATTAGATTGCTGAGATGCAAGGTTGTTTTAATATCTTCAAATCAATTAATGTGATATACCACATTAACAAATCAAAAGATAAAAAAAATCATATGATCATATCAATAGATACAGAGAAAGCATTTGACAAAATCAAGCATTCATTTATGATAAAATTCAGCAAAGTGAGAGTAGAAGGAACATACCTCACTATAATAAAGGCCATATATGACAAACTTACAGCTAACATCATACTCAGTGGGGAAAAGCTAAAAGCGTTTTCCTTAAAATCAGGAACAAGACAAGGTTGCCCACTTCCACCTCTTCTATTCAACACAGTATTGAAAGTCTTAACTACAGCAATCAGAAAAGAAAGGGAAATAAAAGCCATCTAAATTGGAAAGGAAGAAGTAAAACTCTATTTGCAGATGATTGATATTGTATAGAGAGAACCCTTAAGATTTCACCAAGAAAGTGGTAGAACTGATACAAAATTAATATTCAGAAGTTGGTTGCATTTTTATACACCAATGATGAACTTTCAGAATGAGAAATTAATAAAATAACCCCATTTACAATTGCATCAAAAACAATAAAATACTGAGGAATCAATTAACCAAGGTGGTAAATATCTGTTTTCAGAAAATTATAAATCACTGAAAAAAGAAATTGAAGAAGATACAAATAAATGAAAGCATATATTGTGCTCATGGTTAGGAAGACCCAACATCATTGAAATGTCCATAGTATCAAAAGCAATCTATAGATTTAATGCAATCCTTGTCAAATACCAATGAAATTTTTCAGAGAATTAGTATAAATAATCCTAAAATTTATACAGAACCATAAAAGATCCTGAAGAGCCATGGCAATCTTGAGAAAGAAAAACAAAGTTGGAGGTATTATGATAACGTGATATCAAACTACTACAAGGCTATAGTATTCAAAACAGAATGGTACTAGCATAAAACAGACACATAGGCCAGTGGAACAGTATAGAAAGCCTAGAAAAAAATCCACACCTAGATGGTCACTTAATCTATGGCAAAAGAGACAAGAATATACAATGGAATAAAGATAGTCTCTTCAACAAATGGTGATGGGAAAACTGGAGATACATGAAAAAAAGAAAAAGAAGAAGAAAAAGAAACTGGACCACCTTCTCATACCATACACAAGAATAAACTCAAAATGGATTGAAGACATGAATGTAGAACTTGAAACCATAAAAATTCTAGAACAAAACATAGGCAGTAAATTCTCTGATATTGTCATTAGTAAGATTTTCTGACAGATGTCCTTGGGCAAGGGAAACAAAAGAAAAAAATAAGCAAATGGGACTACATCAAATTAAAAACATTTTGCGTAACAAAGGAAACCATCAACAAAATGAAAAAAAAACTGTTGAATGTGAGAATACATCTGATAAGGAAGTAATATCCAAAATTTATAAAGAATTCATACAACAAAAAGACAAACAATTCAATTTAGAAATGGACAGAAGACCTGAATAGGTGTTTCTACAAAGAAGAAATACAGATGGCCAATAGACATATGAAAAGATACTCAAGGTCACTAATCAGAGAAATGAAAATTAAACCACAACAAAATATCACCTCACACCTGTCAGATTGGCTATCAACAATAAATCAAAAACGATGTGTTGTCAAGGATATAGAGAAAAGAAAACCTGTATGCACTGTTGGTGGACTAGCAAATTGGTACAGCCACTGTGAAAAATAGTTTGGAATTTCCTCAAAAAAGAAAAATTAAAAGTAGAACTGAAATACCTTATGAACCAGCAATTGCACTTCTGGGTGTTTATCCAAAGAAAACTAAAACACTAGTTCATTAAAATTTATGCACCCCTGTGTTCATGGCAGTGCTATTCACAGAAGCCAAGATTTAGAAACGACCTAAGTTCCCATCAATAGATAATTGTATAAAGAAGTTATGATACATATATAAAATGGAATATTACTCAGCCATTAAAAAAGAAATCTCACCATTTACAATGACGTGGATGGTCCTAGAGGGTATTATGCTGAGTGAAATAAGTAAGACAGAGAAAGATAAATATCATATGATTTCTCTTATATGCAGAATCTAAAGAATAAAAGAAACAAACTGAACAAAAACAGACTCAAAGATACAGAGAACAAACTGGTAATTGCCAGAGGGGAAGAGTTTGGGAGGCTGGGTGAAAAGGGTGAAGGGATCAAGAGTACAAATTAGTAGCTACAAAACAATCACAAGGATGTAGAGTACAGCATAAGAAATATAGACAACATTACTGTAATGGCTGTGTGTAGTGCTAGATGGGAGCTAAAGTAATTGGGGGGATCACTTTATAAATTATATAAGTATCTGACCATTGTATTGCATACCTGAAACTAATACAAAATAATTTTATAAAGGAAGAAAAAAGAAATCAGATTGAAATGACTGCAGGCAAGAGAATACCAGACTAGTCTCTCAACCCTTGTTTGGTGACAATAACAGATGGAATATTGGTGATACCAGCAATTTTCATATCAGTTATAATGTCTAAGTTAATTCTAAACATAAGCTTCACAAATAACAGAACTTGATTATTGTAGAAACAATTGATAGAAAAAAATGAGATTAGGAAATTTAATTAAATGTTTTGTTTCTGAATAAGATTGAAAAATAATGTAACTTATGCTCTTTTAAAATTCATTTAACACTTTTCTATGATACATAGATTTTAAAAATTTAACTTTTATTAAATGATGATTGCATTATCCTACAGACAAAGAATGTCTGCTCCTACTGAAAATTCAACCACTATCTAGTGGAGACTTCCTTTAACAGAATAAAAATGACACCTAGAAGGTGACTTAGGTAAATGTCACATTTCATTGGAGTTGTGTCTATTGTTTCATTTTATTTTGAGGGAAATTTGCCTAATAATCTTTAATCTCAGATTGTATATTTAGTTCTTTAATTATTAAGTGGTCAAATCTCTTAGAATCAGATGACTTGGTGAGTTCTTGGTGAATCCTTAATATAGCTGGATTACTACAAAAAGGAGTCATTTAATCTTTAAACATCTTCAGATATTAACGTTTCATCACTTCCTATGGTAGATGATATCAATATTTGTACACAATATTTTTAAAGCAACACAATTATAACCACAGTACCTTTCTCTCATTTCTATATATCTCTCTTAGCATTCTAATTTCATTATTTCAGTGATTATTTATATGGAAGCAAACTCTAGATACTTTTGTCCTGATGAGCTCCAAGTCTTTATTTCTAAGTGTCCAAGGAATATCCCTGTTTGAATGTGCCACAAATACCTCTGACCCAATATTACCAAAATTCGATTTATTATTTCTCATCCAAAACATTTTCCCTTCTCCTATGTTTCCAATTTATCTTAAAAGAATCACTTTACTCCCAGATAATGAAGGACAAAATATAGTATAATCAATCAGTAATCAATTCTCTCTCATAACTGTTTCTACCTCTTTCAAGAAACTGGTATTGTCCAATATTAAGCCCTAATTTCTTCACATTACCACAAGTGCATTTCCCTACCACCTGGTTCAAACTATCTTCTATCCTGCTGTCATATTAAACCTCCTGTTTCTGATCATTTCATAATACTCTTCAAACACCTTCAAAATCTCTCCGGGGAAGGTAACATTTGAAAGGTGGCCTTTGAGATTGATCTTGGAATATGCTGTTTCCTTAGAGAAAGTGAGGGCATTCTGGGCATTAATATGAACTGGATTCTAAAGGAACATAGAGTGTTTAGGGACTGGTATACAGTTGGGGGAGGGAGGCGATGGAAAAGGAAGGAGAAAAGGAGGAAGGGAGGGAGGGAGAAAGAGAAAAAACTATCAGCAAGCTTAGGTTTTCCCCTCTTGTTTTATTTATCTCCAATGTTTTCATGCCCAATTTCCATGTGTCCAATCTAGCTCAAACATTGTCTTCTCCAAGACATTTTCTCTGGTACCACCAACAAGAAAAAATTATTTCCTTCTCCAAACATAAGCTGTATCTCTGCATACTTTGTATTGCATTATATACATTTGTGTACATTCTTCATGCTCATGCAGTAATATATCTGTAGGGAGAATGTGCTTCAGGTTCATTTTGTTTATTCCCCCAAGCAACCTTTTAAATGAAAACATAAAAGATGCAATCATTTCAAATGATGCAATTAATGACAGCCATTCTTGTAGAAAATAAGTTAATAAACATGTAAGTCTGCTCTAAGATAAAACTGAAACTAAAAAAAAAAACCCTCAAAATATTTTTTAGCATGATTGAAAAAAAACTTATACGAAAACTAAAAAAAAAAAATAAAACTGTGTAAATCATACATTTTAGTAATAAAGTCATCAGAAACTTTTCTTTAGGTTTCCCCTGGTCATAATTTATTACAGGTTGTTGAATGAACCTTTAAGGAATTAAATTTAGATTAGAAAAAAAGAAACATTTCTGAGTACTAAATTAGATCTAATGTAATAATGATTATCATTATATACAAAGTATGAAATTTTATCCTTTTACATTACTTCTCATTCCATTTTTGCTTTTGGGTTTGCCCTGTGTAATAGATTGGTTTCAAATTTTGAATTGCTTTGTAATAGAACGTTCTTGCTGGGTTAAAATAGTCCTCTCATTATGCTGCAGAGTAATTCAATGTCAGTACTCTTGACTGGGAATCTGAAGCTATAACTTATTTTCCATATATAATCAACCCTCAGTTATCTCAAACAGGACTATCCATACTTCAGGGAATTGTGTTTCCACATTTATCAACAGAACTTAACAGTATACACTTTGTTGAAAGCACATATTCAGCTTCATTCTTTTGGTTGATCCAATCCCTTTTCCTATTTTTAGTTTACATTCAGATTTCATCATAGTAAAAATATAATATAATGACGTAACTACCTGTTCTTGCCACAGGGAAATCGAGAGAGAGTAGCTCTGATACTGAGTGCTACTTGGCTTCATATAGTCAGTTTAACAAAGTGAAACCTGCGGGGAACAGCTAAAGTTAAAGGAATTTAGGATAGGAAACATATATATTGTACATATCCTACAGCCTCCTCATATGAGATAATGAGTATGAAAACACTTTATAAATTATAAGTAAGTATCCCAATGTATTTCACAAAATAAGAATAGGCTTCTTCTTGAATCAGATGAAATAATGGTGTAGTGAAACAAGTATCCCATTTGGAAATGTAAGATCTAGGTCTGTGATCATCCCTTACAACAAACAAGTTATGTTCCCTGGGAAATATACTTAACCTCCAAGAGCATCAAATTCAACAGCTCCTGTTTGTTCTTGCTCAGTTCCTCCCACTCCACTTTTTTTGGGGGGTGAGGGGGAGCAGGGTATAACATTCTGACTTCCCTTTGAGGAACTACTCTTTTCGTATCTGAGTTCGTGTTTTCCGGGTGGGTTATCTGACTTTCCTTGCAGAATTGGTGGGATCAGGACACAGACTGGCCTATTAATCTTAGTGATGTTCAGCCAAAAACTACAGCTGCAATTATTAAAATAGAGAAGTTAGATGTCTGGAGTGGGTGGTAGTAGCTATTGTATGCTCTTCGTGGCGAGTATCTACCTGAGAAAAAGCAAACAGAACAGATGAGGCATAGTAGAAAAGACAATTGACTCTGTGCCCTGAGGTTGCCATTTCATGCACAACTGTAATTGGGAAATGAATGCCTTACACTTTCCAGCATGTGAGTCAATAAATTATATTTTATGTTTAACTTTCTTCAAATGACCTGTTCAAGTTTCAAATTATAAATGAGGATAACAGTGCATTGTAGTGAACATGTGAAGTTTTTCTGAAAAATAAACAAAATAATAAATAAACAAAATACTACTATCACAGCATTTAGCTTAAAACTTTTTTAAAAAAATAAATGAATGCATAGTAGATGCTTAGTAAAATCTCAGCCATCATTTAAATAAAAACTAGCATTGAAAATAATTTGATTTTCTGGGATGACAATTTTTTTCATGCATTGGAGTATAATTGTTTTTAATTTAAGTTAAAGACTAATGCTTTTTTTCACTATAGTAATGGTGAACTAGATACTTCTTGAATTAAATGGTTCCATTATGTATATATTATGTATATAAATACATGCTTTTAATTAAAGCATTGAGGAGATGTTAATTTAATTCAGTAGTTTTCCTACCTAAAAAGCAAAAAAATAAAAAAATAAAAAGCGATAGTAAACCTCGCTTTCTTTTATATCTTCTTTTAAGAACTGCCTTTTTATCTCTCCTCAGTGTACAGTCTAGCTTCCAGAAGCACAAATGGTGTGCACATTTTTTATGTTATCAATTCCAAATCACTTCTTAATTCAGTGAAATGTAATTATGAAATTACCTGAACAGTTTTTAATCGTCATCTTAATGGGAATCTGCTTCACATGACACTATTTTTTAAATCTCTTGGTTTCACTTGCTCCCTTGCTGCTTTTGAGGAAGCAAACAGCTATATTAGGGAATGTAACAGAGCAAAGGACCATGGGTAGCATCTAGGAGCTGAGGCCAGTAAGAAACTAAAACCCTCAGTCTTAAAAGCACAAGACCGACAGCTACCTGAGTTTATAACAGGATTGTTACACACCTACTAAAATGGTCGAGATCCAGAACACTGATAGCACCAAATTCTGGCAAGGATGTGGAACAATAGGAATTCTCATTCATTGATGAAAATGAAAAATGGTATAGCCACTTTGACTACGTTTGGTGGTTTCTTACAAAACTAAGCATACTCCTATCATAAGATTCAGCAATTGCACCCCTTGGTATTTGTCCAAAGAAGTTAAAAACCTATGTCCCACAGAACCTTGCATGTAGATGTTTATAGAAACTTTATTCATAAGTTCCAAAACTTGAGAGAACCAAGATGTTCTTCAGTAGATGAATGGATTAATAAACTGTGGTACATACAGACAATGGAATATTATTCAGTGTTAAAAAAATGAGCTTTCAAGTTATGAAAGACATGAAGGAAACTTAAATGTATATTACTGAGTAAAAGAAGCCAATCTGAAAAAGCTACATACTGTATGATTTTAACTATATGATATTATGGAAAAGGCCAAACTATAGAGAGAATACAAAGATCGGTGGTTGCTAAGGGTTGGTGGGGAAGTGGAGGGATGAATTGGCAGAGTATAGAGTATTTTTAGGGCAGTGAAAATACCATGTGTGATACTATAATGATAAATACATATCATTATACATTTATCAAACCCATAGAGTATACAAAACCAAGAGTGAACCTTAATGTAAATTAAGGACTTGGATAATTATGATGTGTCAAGTAGGTTCAATTGAATAATTTATGGAGAATATTGATATTGGGAGAGGCTATGCATGTGTGGGGGTAGGGGATATATAAAGAATCTATGTTCCTACTTCTCAATTTTACTATTGAGATCCATAATACCATATAGAGCTGTGTTTTCTTAGCAGGGGGCATCTTTGCCTACCAATTTAATTTGCCAATTCCCATTTTATATGGTCTATTGATATTTTTATTGTTCTTACACAATTTTTGGCATTTTTTGTATTTCTAGCTATTAGGTCATAATCTTAATAGCTTATATCTAGTATTAACTTTTGCCTTTGCTACTTATTAGGTGTCTTTTCCTTTCCTTATTTATAAAGTAAGGATATTATCATTAGACCAGACTGCCTCAAAGAACTACAGTGTGGATTAAGACTATAAAAGTGTTGTAAATAACTGAGTGTAGCTAATTTAACATCATTATCATTTCACTTCAGGTTAGAAATTTGTCAGCTAAGTGATTAATAAGTTGTTATTTTAATAGTGCTAGCTGTAAGGCATCATGAATATCACTAGAAAATTCTCAGTCTCAGTTTTATTATTTGTAATATTAAGGATTTTAACTAGGTGATTAATTTTTCTTCAAACGCTTTCCAGCAAGTGCTTGATTCTTCCTAACAGTTGAATTTTTCAGTAATGAGTTTGGGGTGTGCATGAGGTATTCAATTGAAGACATAGTTTTAAAGATGTGAGTATGATCCTTTTAAGTTGAAGTCTGAGCTAAATAATTAATATCTGAATAAAGTTAAATTAAAAGAAATGGAAAAGATTTTCTAGGGAGGGTTAGTAGTATTAAAAGTGAATAAATGTATACTCCTGAAGGATACCATATTTTAATCAATAGTACAGTAGTAGAAAAAAAAATCCACTGAAGAGCTTTATATGGGGTGTCCACAGTCTTGGGAAAAACTATTTTCAAAATATCTCAGGGACCAAAGAAAGACACCCAAATTTGTATTAGTCATCTATTTCTGTATAGCAATATTACCACATATTTAATGGCTAAAAAGAACATTCATTTGTTATCTCCCAATGTCTGTGAATCTGGATGCTGGACACACTATATCTGGGTCCTTTAAAAGGATGAAATCTAGGTGTTGACCAGAGCTGTGTTTTTATTAGACACTTTCCTTGAGAACAAACATTTTTTTATTAATACTTTTTTTAAAAAGGGCAGTTGTAGATTGTAGATTCCAAATCTACAAAATTTCAAATAGCAGTTTGTATAATAGTTTATCCTGATTTGCTTAAGTTACTCTAATAAATAAAAAATAATAAAAACTGACCAGGCCAATTTTCAAAGTGGACTAATGTAAATACAACACTAGATAGGAAAGTTACAATAAAAGAGGAATACTGGGTAATTTTGATTAGGATCCTTGATATAAAAACTCTAAATAAATAAAATACTAGTACATGAATTGAACACAATTTTAAAATTATGAATCATGATTAAGTAGCATTATTCCAAGAAATATATAGTTGGTTTAACATCAGAAAATGTATTAATGTAATTTATTATACTAATCATCTAAAAGAGAAATATCAGATAATTATTCCACTCAATTCAGGAAAAAGCTTTTAAATGGTTCAGCAATTATTTATGATAATAACTCATAGCAAGCTACAAATAAAAGAAAACATTTTTAACATGATAAAAATTATGTGCCAAACTTCTACAATCATTTATTTACTGAAGAAACTTTAGTTTTCCTTTAAGATTAGTCTTAATGTCAAGGTCAATGAAATAAAGATAGAAAAAGAAACAAAAATTTTAAGAATTGGAAGGGAAGTGAAAAATGGACATTATTTTGGAATAATATGATCATCTATTTATAAAAATAAGTAAAAAGCACTAGAATAAACTATGAGGACAAAAACCAAACCTATAAATATCAATAACATTTAAGCAGTAATAAAGAGGAAAATATAATAAAATACTAAACATTGATAAAGGCAAAAACATAAACTAAATGATGATTAACTTAAGCAAAATTAGAACAAAATTTAAAAAAAATTAGCATGAGATACAAGAAAAGATAAATAGATTGAAAGGTATTCCATATTCTTCAATAGGATGATGTAAAAATATAAATTCTAAAATTTAATAAAATTTCAATCAATTAACATTAACACTCCAATTAACATTTCTTAAGGACTTTACACATTATTTAAATTTACTTTAGAGTCCTTAAGAAATGTTAATTGGAGCTTAAATTTCTACATTATTGATACAAAACACAATTGAACACAATAGGGAGCTTATAAGCAAATATGTCTATGTATGTAAATTAAGTATTCAATAAAGATAAAGCCACAAATCAATAGGGGATCATAAATTGAGTATATTGTGTTCACTGCGTGAAGAAAAACAAAACTGCATCTCTTACCAACATCGTATATGAAGGTCAACTTTGCTACATTAAAAACCTGTATGTGTTACAAACATTGATGTAAAAATTAAGACAGCATCTAAATAAATACACAGATGTTCCATATTAATGGATGGAAAATTCAATGTTGTTAGGATGTCAGTTTTTCTGAACTCAATCTGATTCGATACATCTCAATAGTAATTTCTGTAAGCTATTTTATAAATATTGACAAAAATTATTCTAAAGTTTATATAGATGGCAAATACTTAGATTATTCAACATAACATAAAGAATAACAAAGTTGGCAAACACATACTATTCATTTTTAAGACTTTCAATGAAGCTACAGTGATCAAGATGACATGGTATTGGTGAAAAAATAGATACCTATGTATATATACAATCAACAGAACAGAATAAAGAGCCCAGAAATAGGCCCACAGAAATGTAGTTAACTGATACTTGGCAAATACTTAAAGGCAATTCAACGAATAAAGATTAGTCTTTTCAAAAAGTGATCCTGGACAATTAGATGTCCACATGCAAAAAAAAAAAAAAATGACCTAGGCACAGATAGACATCTTTTACTCAGAATACAACATAGACCCACATGTAAAGGGTCCATGTATAGTTTATACAAAATTAAAACTTCTGGAAGAAAATATTAAAATATAAAAGAAAATATAAAAGAAAATCTAGATGACTTTGTGATAATAAGCTTTTAGATAAAATATTAAAAACACGATCCATAAAAAAATTCATAAGTTCTATTTTAATAAATTAAAATTTTCTGCTCTTTGAAAAAACTCTGCCAAAAGAATGAAAACATAAGCCATGAACTGGGAGAAAATATTTGTAAAACACAAATCCAATGGAAGACTCATATCCAAAATATACAAAGACTTCTTAAAACTCAACAACAACAACAACAAAATGAATAACCCAATTAAAAATGAGTAAAAGATATCGACAGACATGTCACCAAAAATGATAGACAGGTGGCAAATAAGCATATAAAATATTTTTAACATCATTTGTCATTAGGTAAATGCAAATTAAAACAATAATGAGATACAAGTACACAAGTATTAAAATGGCTAAAATCCAAAAGAGACTGACAATACCAATGATGCAAAAATGCCAAGCAGCAGAAAATCATTCATTTCTAGGAGAAATATAAAGTGTATATTCACTTTGGAAGATAATTTGGCAGTTTCTTACAAAGCTAAAAATTATCTTACCATATAATCTAGCAATTTGATTTGAAACTTATGTCCACACAAAAAGCAACTTATTAATGTTCATAGCAATTTTATGAATAGTAACCAGAAGCCAGAAGCAACCAGGATGTCTTCAAACAAAAGGTGAATTGTTAAACAACTCATATATTCATACAATAGAAAACTATACAGAAATAAAAAATAAATAAGCTATCAAACCATACAAAGACATACATGAATCTTAAGTGCATAAAGCTAAGTGAAAGACTCCATTCTTAATAGGTTCTATGCTGCATGATTATATTTACTTGTCACTCTAAAAAGGCAAAATATATGAGGCAAGAAAGAGATGAGTGACTGTCAAAAGTTCAGGGGTAAAGATGGAAGAGAGGATTATGTGGATAAATCATAGAGAATTATTTAAGTAGTGAAATTATTTTGTGTGGCAGTATAAATGAGGGATATCTGACATTATGCATTTGTCAAAGCCAATAGAACTTCACTAAGAATGAACCTTAATGTATGTAAATTTAAAACAATTCAGAAGGTCAGGATGGAAGGCAATACATGATAAAGTAATGTAATTATACTACAAAAGTGTGAAAATATCTCACTGAAAGTTTTGGATGAAAAGGTGCTGATCTAAGTAACTTTGGAAGTGAGTAGAGTATGTAAATCTAAAGGAAAAGTAAGTAATTAAACACTATATTCTAGTTGACAAAGTTAATTCTTATAGACCTACAGGTTAATAATTCTGCAATATATACATATATATCAGAATTGAACTTTTAGGTTCTTCACTGCTGGAGTAGAAAGTTATAGATAAGGAAGAAGATAAAGAGGCTAGAATGATGCATGTGATAATTGGTTAGAGGAAGAGACATCAGTATGAATTCATGTTAGGTTAGGTACGGATGCTTACATATAGAAATGTTTATAGATTTGCACGTATACATAAAGATTATATATATACACACACACACATACATACACACACACATATATACATACACACACATACATACACACATATGTGTGTGTATGTATGTATATGTATGTATCTATTCCCTTGTTCTGTCAGCTGAGAGGGCCTAAAAAATAATAACATTGCAATAGCAATAAGTATACCTAGTGCCAAAACTCTGGTTTCTCATACCATTTTCCAATAAAAAAGAACCAGAGCTGTTTAAAGAAATGGCTGATTCTAGGGCTAGGGCAGGAAATAGATAAAATGAGCCAGGTGCATCTTATAATGCCAGGAAATAAGGAAGTGCTAAAAGACTTTGTGAGTATGTGAGGCACATCAAAAGGGCATAGGAGCCAGCTGAAATAGTTCTCAAAGGCCAAAGCTGGCACCATTTGAGTATCAAAATACATTAAGTATTATTGGATTATAACCCAAAGTGCAAAATGAATATCCATGAATCCATAGTACAATAAATAATTGAATAAATAAGCAAATGGGGGAAATAGACAAACCTCTTGTATAAATGAATTCCAAATAATTTCTGTAGATACTTTGAATATAATTCTCTACTTCATAAGTGGGCTGTACACAATAACCTCCTTTTAATGAGTACAGTATGAAAAAATGAGGAGGGCACAGGTAACTATTCAGTGGAGAAACATAATCGACACTATTTTAGTCAGGTGATCAAAGTAATTATCAACAGATTAATCATGTTGATAACAGGTACCCTTGATAGTATGTGATGAAAATGGCACTTTACCTCTGTGACCTTCTTCCCCAAAACCAATAACCCCAGTGTAAGCATGAAGAAACATCAGACAAATCCCAATAGTGGGACAGTTTACTAAATAACTGATCAGTAGTCCTCCAAATTGTCAAGGTCATCAAAAACAAAGAATGTCTGAAAAACTATGCCAGCCAAGAGAAGCCTAAGAAGACATGTTAATTAAATAGAATGTGGTATCTTGGATGGGATCCTGAAAGAGAAAAAGGCATTTGTTAAAAACTAAGAAAATCTGAATAAATCATTAACTTTAGTTAATAATAATGTACCAGTTTTATTCATTGATGGTGTCACGTAAGTACTAATATTATATTCATGTGTTATTAATAGAGAAAACAGTATTGGAGCTCTGTACTAGTTTCACAAATTTTCTGTAAATCTAAAACTATTCTTAAAAACCATATATGAAAAGCAAAAATATAAAGTTAATAAAGTGAAACACAGGCAAATATCTTTGAGAGCTAAGTTCAGGGAGTTTTTAAAAAAATTTAAAGCACAAACCATCAGGTGATAGGGAGAGAATTTTATTAAATCAATATGAAGACTTTCTATTCAATAAAGATATCTTTAGACAAAGTTAATATACAGGAGACTAAGTGGAGAAGACATTTTTTATAGTGTAATATTTACCAAGGGTTAAAATACAACATAAGGAATTCCTACAAATCAACAAGGAACAGGTAGCAGCTGTGTTAGAAAAGCAGGCAAAGATCATGACTCAGCAATTTACATAAAAGAAAACCCCCAAATCTCATGCACACGTTAAGAAATGTTAAATTATAAATAATCAACACAAATTTAAATTACAATGTATCTGCTCCAATAATTTTTAATAAAATCTTTTTTAAGCACAAGTAAGAAACAATTGAAGGTGCCTTTAAAAATGAATAGATAGATAGATAGATAGATAGATAGATAGATAGATAGATAGATAGATAGATAGATGATAGATAGATAGATAGATTACAATGTGCTATTATTTCATAGTTAAAAGACCAACAAAACCAGAAAGCTAGATGGTAGCATTATTGCTGATCATGAACCTGAGTATACATTCAATAGAGATTGCTGACATATTTTAGTCAAATATAGAGGATGAATATATAAGATATTCATCTTCTGAATTTCTGTTTCATAGTATGTATCCCAAAGGAACTACTGACATGCCCTACATACTTAGACAAATAATTGTACATTTTTATTTATGAAGATGTCACAGTAGCATCATTTGTGTTTGTAGTTGGAAGATATAACTTAGATGTGCATCACAGGAAGACTGACAACATTGGAAGAGTTAAAATGTGGTGGAATAACATGGATAGGTCTAAAAAAAGAATGCTTAGTGAAAAAAAACCAGAATAAGATATATAATTCTATACCATTTATATAAATTCAAATTACCTAGGGAAAAAAATACTCATTTAGCATAAACACATACAAACTAAATAAATAAGTAAAAATGAGAGATCTGTATGCACCAGTAATGATAAGTTATCATTAACTAAGAAATGTAATAACAAAAAAATACAATCTCATAATCAACAAGGACAAGTCAGCAGGAGCCATTATTTTAAAGGAGGAGAAATCAGTTTATAAGTGTAGCACATACTAAATGAATATATGATTAATATATTTTTATATTAAAATTTAATTTGAAATGTCAAAAAAAGGAGCGAAAATCAATAGAACCTGAACTTTGAAATTATTTTTATTGATCATTCTTGTCAACATGAAATATGTCAATTTCTTGTGAGAGTTTGATTAAGGGATAAGGGAGACCTTATCTTTTATTCTTGACTTTATAAGTTTTATAGAGAATCAACAAAGTCTTAGGCTTTTCCAGGGAATGCAAATTTTAGGTAATTTTTTTTTCGCCTACAGCACCCAGTCTTCCTAGGTGGTCCCCAGTCTAAGTGCTAACCAGGCCTAACCCTGCTTAGCTTCTGAGATTGGACGAGATCGAGCATGTTCAGGGTGGTATGGCCATAGACTGAAAATTGTTTTTTTAAAGTGAAAAGTTCATTGCTAGTGAATGCAAAATAGTACAGTAACTATAGAAAGTGGTTTGGAAGTTTTTGAGTAATGTAAACATAGCCTTAACCTTAAGATCCAGCATTTGTGCTCCTATTTATTAAAACAACAAAACAAAACAAAAAACCAGGAAAGATTAAGACAAATTTAAAAGTAAATGTTCAATAACCTAATTTTACAGCAAACTAACCAGAGGGTTTTCTGTGAGTAAAAAACCACTAATATCATCAGCCATCCTCACAAAGATGAAGACTCAGGAAATTAGTTAGGTGACCACTTCCTTCTAGTGTTTTCTCTAAAATAATTTTTAAAAATATCATTAGGCTTTTATTTTGAAGAATGACTTATCATTGTAAGTCTTTTTTTGGCAATTATTATTACTTTTTAAATGGCCACTTGCACAGACAAATAATTATTTATGTTAGACCAACAAAAAGAAGGCTGATGTGATTTAATTTATTAGCTACTTTTTCAGTTAATGTTTGCTAAATAATAGAACTGCATCTAATAATTACTTCTATCCTGCTTACTGCCTTTTTTCTAACAAAAGAAATATTACTTATTTTCCATCCAGCTAGAGGAAGAAAAGAGCATAAAGCAAGGTTCTATGATTGTTCACAGCCTTAAAGATAAAATTCAAATGTCATAGGATCAAGACATATAAGACCTTGAATGATGCAGCCAATGCTCATCTACTTCTCTTCTAGGATTTCACAACCTGGAAACGATATTTTGGGCAACTTAATACTTTGTTGTAGGGGCTGTTCTGTACATTATACAATTTTATCAGCATCTTTTGCCTCTACCTATTAGGTGCCAGTAGCAAACACCTGCCATCTCTCCACCCCTCACCCCCTGCTCCAGTGTGACAACTAAAAATGTCTCTAGTTATTGCCAGATATCTCTTAGTGGACATACCATACCCAGTGATCACTGCTTCTAGGCTTATCTTTCATGATTACCCCTGTATTAGTTTTTTATTGCTGCCTTAAAAAATTACTGCAATAACATCTTAAAATCACATCAATTTACAATTTCACAGTCCTATAGGTTAAAAGTCTGGATTGTCTAGGCTGGCCTCTCTACTCATGGTCTCACAAAGACAAAAAAAGATCTTGGCTAGTTGGGCTCTTGTCAGGAGGTTCTGAAAAGAATGGCTTCCAATCTCATTCAAATTATTGGCTGAATTTAGTTCCTTGAATCTATAGAGTTGAGATCCTCATTTTCTTGATGGCCTTCAGCCAGGGTCATTTTCAGCCTCTAGAGGACATCTACATTCCCTAGCTGTTGCCTCTCTTCTTCAAAGCTATCAACAGCAGATCAGCTACTTCTCATATATCAAATCTCTCACTTTTCCTTCTGCCTCATTGCCTAGCTGCCTCTCTCTGACTCCTGCTTTCAATGCTCAAGTGATTAGATTTGTCCTACCAAATATTCTACGATAATGTCTCCATTTTCAGGAACATAATCTTAATTACAACTACAAAGTCCCTTTAGGCAGAACCTAGATCAGTGCTTAATTAAAGAATCAAGGTACACAAATCTTGAGGGAACATCTTTAGAATACTGCCTTTCATAATACCCCCACCTTAAATACTAAGATCCAATTAATGGAATGACTTATGATTCTGCAAACATGTTTTCTCAAGCCTCTGAGTTGTCACAGCTCCTGACCCAATGCCCTATCTTAACTTGACTCATCCCTCAATATGGTGCTCGGATACAGGCTCCAGGGAGGCTCCTGTAATAATACCATGAGGGATGATTGTATGTACATCCAATCCTGCCCTCATCTGAATCATAGCATTTAATACATTACACCGAACTTACCTACCCAATTAACACATAGCAAAAATTCAATAAATGTTCAATTAACTAAAGATGACATCTGTATGAGGATTCTCTAGAAATGCAAGGCATTTAAAGGAAGCATTAAAAATAAAAAAATTACTATGTACTTTAAAGATCATTTTAATATTTCTACTTACTATCAAGTATTTTCAAGTACTATTTACCTTATCTAAAATCATTAACATATATTTTATCCCTATATGTGGGATCTGAAGAATTTAGTGCTATAGAGAATCTATCTGGAGCTCATGACTTAGGCCATTAGTAGTGAACAATCCTAGTATTGGCATTTTTCTATTGATAAGTTAGATCTTGTATTTATTTTCTGGTTACCCTCTAATCATAAGAGTAATCTAATTGAAAGAAGCCTCCTCACTCTATCTGCTTCTCTTTGGTCTAACCTGAGACTGAAACTAAAGGTACTATTTGTCTTATTAGTATATTCCAACTCTGCTCATTGTTTTGTTTGTATATAAAACTATAATAGTGGAACAGATCAAAGCATATATGCCTCCTAGAGACTTGCCCTTAACAATTTTTTTAATCTTTCTCAATTTTAATGTATTAGAAATATGACAACAAAAAGCTATTTCTTGGTCTTTTCCTGTCCTTTCTTCCCTATAAATTTCAATCTAAAAGCCATTATATAGGTCTAAGGCTGAAGGGTCAGGGCTGTGGTAGCCCAGCTTAGGGTGTCTAGATAGAGTGGAGAGATGCCCACAGGTTGCAAATTATGGTGTAGTGTCAGACCTCAATCAAAGTGGGGAGGATATCCATTCAGGAGTAGGGCTGAGCCCAAGATGTTGGTGCCCTCTACACTAATATAGAAATACAAATCAGGTGTAAAATAATTGTGTTGAAATAAATAAGTCATATAAAGGCAACATACAAGTTTAGTAACCTGAAATAGAGAGCAAAGTAGTCTCATTTGCCTGATAATTGAAAAAGATTATAGATATTCCAAAGCTATGAGTCCTTCTAGGTCAAAATGCCTAAACAGTTTTCTCACCCTCCCTGATGGCTATTTGCCTGACAAAACACTTAGCCAGAGGGTGGGTCTGAAGGAACTGCAAACATTGGCACTACCCTGAAGAGAACTCTGATTCTAGGTATAATAAGACCCATTTGACATGAAGAGATGGTGCCAGCCACACAGTCAAGTGTTAACATGATACCTGATTATTCCAATGTAATATCCTGCCATAAAATAGAGGAAAAGGGAGTCAGTGTGTCTATCCTAGAGAATTTAGCAACACATGATTTATATGTCTTGAGGCATATTTAATTTCCTAACATTTTCTGATCATACCTCGAAATTTAAATCATTCAAAGAAAGTCTTTATGACAATATCTCAGTATCACTCAAGGAGCCTGTTATGCCCTTTCCTGAATTTCACTCAGAAAACAAAAACGTGTCCTTAATAATTAAACATTTGGATGCATAAAAAATTAGGAAATAAACAATGAACCCTTACTGTAGCTGAAACCAAGCCACTATTCTTCTAAAATTGGCCCAAAATACTAAGCAAGCATTCTAAAATGACTTTATTGTTTATCTTTATGAATTTATGCATCTATCAATTCACGTGCTTCCCAACGTACCTGAATAATGCTAATGAAATAGAAGATTTTCAATAAATGTATGTTATATTAATTTAAGTGTGAGTCCTGCTATTTGGCTTATAAGAAGAAAAAGTAGTCTGTATCTTGTTGTGAAGAGGACAGTAATGTTATTTGTACCTCAAACTTCATCTTGGAAAAATACAGTCAGGAATGGAATATTCCTCCTATCATAAATCATATTTTATAATATAAGTTTCCACAGATCAACTTTCCCTTATTAATTTTTATTCTTCTATTATTAGATTCATACTGATATGAAGATATCTTCAGAAATCATACTGTACAAACTAGAGCTTTTGCCTTGTTTGAAAGCCAGATTGACTTAGTAAATAACAACATGCATATAAAAAATAATTTATGCATCTAAAGAAAATAAAAACTTAGATATTTTAATATCTCAACAGAATTTTTAAATGTAGCAATTTTTGCTGTGCATTATCAGTCAATAGGAACAACAGCAGATTCTGGAAGTGAATTCTACAGAATGGTATGACAATTACTGTTATATATCTCAGCAATCTTCTAATAAATAATATGAGTCTTGTTTGCATTTATCAGAGTGATCCTTAAGCAAATATCCATGTGAGAAAGAAACCTTGCATATTTATAAGAATAAATTTACATATAACTACACATAAAATATTCCATTCCTTTGTAAAATACTTCTTTATAATTTCCATTAAAATCATCATGTAATTATACCAGAGATACAAACCTAACAAAAATTATGCCAAGCATTATTAGAGGGAGTGCTTTTCAATTGCAAGGGCATCTGTTCTGTGAGAAATTTTTGGTTTCAATTTCTGTTACATTAAAAAGAGAGAGATAAAATAAAATAAAGACTTTGTCCCTTGTGAAGAACTATGTTCAAAGGTCACCCATCACAATCATTTTTAAACTGTGATGAAAGTAATTATTAAAAAGTATTAAATTGTATATATTATAAACAATAAATAGATTTATACAAAAAGAGGTAGGTTCTATTATAATCCAAGGACTATATCATATATAACAATGTCGATGCTTCAACATATACTCAGTCTTTCACTCAGCAAGCCTTTTTACTGAGGGTTCCTATGTTTTAGCACCCATGCTGGGTACTAGGGACATAGAGATGAATGCCTGAATGCCATAGACACCACTTTAAGAAAATTACTTGAATAAGACTGAAAAGTAAGTAAACAATTGATTCACAATATAGGGTACTTAACCCAGTGACAACCAAGTGAAGACTGAGTCTTGAAAGACCAGTTAGAAGGGTCAAAAAAATATAGAGAATGTTCTAGACAGAGGGAAAAATGTGTTAGAAGGTGGCTATGGAGTATAGAATGTTATCAGGAAACTACAGACAGTTGAGTGTGTCAAGAGCTTGAGGTTACCAGGGAAGATATACAAAAAACAGATTTAAATGTCATTGCAAAGAGTTTGGCTTTTATTTTGAAGGATCTTGTGACAGCACTAATGTATTTTAAGCAGATTGGTTGTCATATCGAAATTTATATTTTAGAACAATCATTCTTCTGAGCAGCAATCTTAATTGTGGTACCTGGACTGTCAAAATTAGCATCTCCTAGAAATTTATTAGAAAAGCAAATTCTCAAGCTCCATCACAGACCTACTATGAATCCAATAATCCAAGTTTTAGAAAATGCTTCTGGTGATTCTGATTCACACTGAAGTTTGAAAACCAATGTTACAGGGAATGGAATGATGGGGCTGTTTTAATAGAAATATTTTAAGCTACCAGATATTAAAATCCTGATAAAATTTATTTATGTTCAAGAAGAATTCCCAGGAAAGGAAGTCCAAGAATGGAACAGTGCCCAAACAATGCCTTCAAGAACATATGCTCCTTCTATCTTTCTACTACATCATTATCAGGATGTAACTTTTGTTTTTGGGGTTACACACTGGTTCTTCTACTCCAGGCTGCCTTTTCCACAAAAAGGAAGCTGAGACAGGGCAAGAGCAAAAGGTTGCCCTCTTGTACTTTGTTTTTGTTTTATGGAGGAATGAAACAAAGGTGGAGGCCTCTTCAAGCACTTCTGTCTATATCATATCGGTGAGAACAATCTCAAGTGCCTCCTCAGCCACAAAGTTGCAAGTTTGGTAAAATAAAATGACTGTCCAGTTAGTGAGCTCTCCTATTAAACGTTTTCATTACAGGGTACATATTTTTCTCAGCTAAATAGCTCCATAAAGTATATAAATTTTAAGTTCTCTTTTGTAGTAAGAGGAAAACAAAACTTGAATAGTGAAGCCCTAGTTCCCTTGCTTGATTCTTCATAATCCTCAAATATTAGTCACCTATTAATGTCAAGATTCTCTGCTCCGAGCCCTATGAAGGCACATTACAGATCTTGTAATTTCACTGGAACAGTATAGACTGTATGAATTAATCTCAGAAACTGAAATGATAACACAGGATTACTTTTAACATTTTAGCAATGCTTTGATCTACCTAATGTGGAAATTGTATAACTTTTGGGGCTCACGGAAATTAGTAATTTTCTCTAGATCAAGGTTGGATGTCCTACTTTTGCCCTGTGAGTTGACAAATGCTCACAAATACAAACACTTGCTTCTTTCTTCACTTGCTTCTCTGTAGCCTTTTGCATGACCTTCAATATCGGTTTCAAGTATGAGTCAAGTACAATTATCTTCATTTATTAGCTAAAGAAGCTGTTGTGATGAAAATGAAATCATTTACTCATATAATCTGACATTTGTAAACTGCTAAGCGATTTGCATATTGGTGTGAAGCAAGATTCCCAACTCTTTTCACATTGCTTCTAAAGTATATTGTAAGCAATAAGAATTTAAGTTGCTTAATATTAATTGAAGGCTGCCAGGAAGAAAGTCCCAAAGTCTTCTAGGTCCATCCTGCATCTATCATGGGCTATGATGATGAGTGGTCCTAGCTTAGGAATTAAGAACAAAGGAGATAGAAGGCTCTAAGTAAACACTATTTAATTAAGAAAACAAGAAGCATCATGAATAGTCTCAGCCGAATTAATGCAAATACCTTAAGAAATATGTTGTTCTGGACAAAATTCAAAAGCATTTGGGAGACTAAAACCTTACATGTTATAATTACACACATACACTGACAGGAGAGATGAACATAAACAACAGCACTAACCATTGCTCTTTAATTAAAATAAAGAGAATTTTAAAACTTCATATCGCCGAGCAAAAGGCAAGAGTACCAACTTTAATTTCAAAATCATTATCAATAGTGTATAACACATTGTCAAACAAACGAACTTCTCTTGCTGTGCAGTCTGCTCCTATTGGCATTTGGCAGTCTGAACACACAGTCATGTTATCTAACGCTCATATTTTCCAAACATAACAAAAGGAGAACAAAACTCTGCAGATTATTAGAAAATATTAGCAAGCATGAATATTAATGGCTCTATTTCAGTAGAGTTGGATAAGGGACAAATTCAAGACCTACTTCTTTAATCATAACTTTATAATTATATTTATATCCAATGAGATATACATTAACTAGATATTTCATTTAGTGGAGAATAAGAAGGGTTTTTTTGGAAGAGTATTTTACATGCAATAAGTTGGAAAAGAAAAAAAAAGAAGAAATGAGAAAATATGATGGATTTTTATCTAATCAAATTTGAACCTCAGCTATATAAAAGAACCATTCAAAGTTGCTGATATTTGACCATCTTTGTCCTTCAAAAATGATAAATTTTTTAATGGCTCGAGCTAATATTAGAGGCTTTCACATTTACTAGTTTACTAACAGATATATATTAATATCTGTAGCTTTTGAACTTGGTCAAAGTGATATAATTTGTATGTAGAAATGTCAGATTTAAATTATGGACTATTTCATCTTAAGCCCTCTTTTTTTAACTTTTCATTTTAGCAGACTTCTCCCAAAGGAGCTAAACCTCGTCCAAGCAATCTCAGAAACAAGATGATGATCTACTTACATGTTCCAAAGAGCACAATCCTTCCCTAGCAGATAAAAGGGGCCTCTCATGCATGGTCAGATGCCAGTTAATATGCAACATTTTCTCTGACAAGTTAGAAATGATAATAGATTTCCTCTCAGCATTCAGGTGAAGCTGAAAGAAAAGGAAAAAAAAAAGGTGTTTAAGCATTAGATAGAAAGCATCTCTTAGATGAGTTCAAAACCAAAAGAATTTTGGTGTACAAATTCTTAATCCAGAAGTTAAGACAAGACTTTAAAGAAAGAAAAAAAGAAAAGAAACTGAAATGTTGCTCTATGCATACTACTTTTCATGAATTTAAATGGAGAATTTCTCCGTGCTGTTAAGCACTATTTTAAGCAGCAGGTTATACTCCCTGGTATGACAGTGGGTATAGGAATACAAAGCAAGGGGAGTAAGGAAAATGAAGCCACAAAAACTCGAGCGTTTTTTGCCTGGTATTGTTTTTCTGTTCATGGACAGTAGTAGAAAACACTTTCAGAAATCTGTGTAGTGCTGATATGGGAACTGGGGAGACATATGGATCCCCCTGGACCAGGCCACACTTGATAGTAATTAGTAAAGTTGTGTTATGTGAACATTTGAAACGATTTAATTTGACATTAAACTAATTGAAAAAAAAGTTTTATTTGGCACTAATATTGACCCTTGTTGCTATTATTTAGCATTTATGCAGCATGTTCTTGTGTATTTCTCCACAGAATCCTTACACAGAGACAGTAGTCCTTTTTCTTCATTTACAGATTAAAATGTAAATGCTTTCTCTAAATCAAAAAGCCCAAGTCTTCTACCAAACCAGATATCCAATTTAGCATTTTCAGATTCAGCCATATATTCAGTTTCCTAGTTTAGTACCAAGTTAAAATGACTAGTTAATTCAACTCCACTCTTCTTAAATCTGTAATTCTTGAAGGCTATACATTTGTTTTGCTAACTATGCAATGCTTTTTCATCATTCCATGTATTTCTTTTTGCGCTTCATGATTTACATATAAAGAAAATGGAAAAAGGTAAATTTTAGATCAGTGTTTTCCAAATATTGGTCAAACTTTCCCCTGTTTGACTAAACAGGTAGAAAGGTTACCTGTTTCAGGGTTGCACTTACAATATTTGCTTCTATATGCTCCCACATCCAGATAGTCCCTAACAAACCAGTATTATATTTTGTTCATGTGAAAAAGTACATTCCCAACCCTTTTATCTCAAAATCTGTGAGAACATTTTTGTCTTACAATTTTCTTCAGTTTTCATATACATAAACTGCATTTTAATATTTCATATCCGTTAAGAAAAATTTTTTGTTTTACCCTTTGGGCTGTAATATCAAAATCCAATTCAATTATAATTCAGTTGGTGCATGTTCTGTTTCTTGGTTTCTGTTTTGTTTTGAAAGCTAGGTTTAATAATCTAGAATGGGAGTCCAGTGTCCTGCTCTGAGGCTGGAATGTAAGACCCACCTTCACAAGACAGAGGCAGAAGTGTGAAGAAATCTCTAAAGAGCTCCTCATTTTTACCCTCTCAGTTTTATTCTCTATATTGTTTGTAGCCTGAAAGAGAGCTTAGAAGATGTTAAAGAAATTTCTCAGCATAAAGAGGCAACCTCTATTTCAACAAAAGGGCTTTGGACTCTTGTCATTATCTCAACCAAAAATTGATCATCTCATTAAAAGAAACACCACAAACAAGAATTTTAATAAAACAAACAGATTCCCTAGTCCCTAGGGAACCTCTTCTTAATAGAGCAATGTGCAAAACAGCACAGTATAAATATCAGAACAACTTGTCCTTGACAATCATATAAATAGCATAGGGCACATAGCCTGAAAAGTAAAGTGTAGATAGCAATTTGGGGGAGCAAGACTAAAAGAGTAAACTCTGTTAACGGCAGGATCTGGCAAGTTTTCCATTCTAATGGTAGCTAGCTATGTGTCTCACTAGAGATTTTATAATTTCTAAATGATTACCAGTAGATATTATTAAGAAAAATGTTTTCAATATGCCATCTCGAGTATACTAGAAGAATTTCAGTTAGCATCAAACTCATTTTTACTATATTTCCCCTTCCAAAATAATGAGGGAAATATTTAAAATATGCAAAACGTATGAAGATATTACTAAGTACAATGACAGTTCAACAACATATTTTATTATGGATTTCAATTTCTTGTTAACCTAAACTGAATTGAATGGTTTATAGAATCTCCCTGCAGTGGGCATATTTGTTTAATGATGCCTTAAAAATAAATACTGTAGCCTAACTAATGTGTCGTGAAAATGTGAAAATTTTAAGTATACGTCTTGGCCTCTTTCCCTAGAAGATAGAAAAAATATTTGAAACTCAATAGTTTTAATGTTTTGTGGTTAATGGTCTTTAACCTTAAAATATGACATATTATTTTACTGCTGAAGAGGAAATCACAGATGTGAAATTTATCAATTTATTGTATCTATCTGATTCATATTCTCATTTTGAGAAATGAAACATTATATTATGGTGTCAAAATCAGAGGAAATAAAAAGGCAGCCTTAAGAGCATTTGGATAACTTAGCTATAAGTTGCTACAGTCAAAGCTGCTAAGATTTAGTAATTTTTTTTAAGTTGGTAGATTTTTTTTTGCACTTTACTATCTTTCTTGGTTTCACATAAGTACATAAGTGAGAAAAAGAACTATCCATTACAGAACCTCTCAAAAATCATGTTTTGTTCATCTGCCAGACTTTTTCAGCAAATGTGTCTATGATGAATTTCTCTCTCCCCCATTCCTTGCTTTTATGCCATCGCTATTTGAGAAAATATAGTTGCAGGATTGGCCTTAAAGAGTTTTTTTTTCTTAATTCACTGAGAGATCTGGAAGGCCAAATGAAACATACTTAAACTGTGTGGGCAGAGGAAAATTCAGGAGACAATGACTTTATTAGGACCAGATATTTAATTTCCTTTTATTATTTTTTCTACTCATTCTTCGTAGTAAGTGATTTATTTTCCTAATTTTTTTCATAGGCTTTCTTTCTTTCTTTTTTTTTTTTGGAGAGGAGTATATGTTGCTATATATGATAGTCTTCTATGTAGTCCTATGGAAATAAATAAGTTTCATAAACCCAGAAATTGTTTTTTTTTTGGATCACAACACCTCGTTCTTTCATTCTTTTCACTCCATTACTCAAACTGATCCTACTCTTCACCATCACTGAGACCTTCCCCAAACTTTGCACATTGTCTTTGTTTAATAAAAGTCAAAGCCTGAAATCACATTTATCTATTAATCCTTCTGTTGCAATCTTTTTTGTAAGTCTGTAGTCTTCCTCCTACCAAACCTTTCAAACCCCAGCTCTACCTTAACACAACTCTCTTTTTTCTTGGTTACTGTATGGGGGTCTAATAAAACTATACAAATAAAATAATCCACAGCATTTCAAATATATTCTCACGAACATCACTGATCTTTTTAGTCACCTCCTCAAAACTATCTTTTCAGCTTTACCTAAGCAAATAAAGTAGTCTCTATATCTTTGCTTGATATATTTACCTGGATTCCCAGAGAGACTACAAAATCAAAATGATCCAAATAAACATACACCTCTTGAATAAAAGATACCCACTGTATTTCCTCTCACATTCTCATCTCTGGTGGTTCCTTTACTATTCACAAGTTACTCATCAGAGTGACCTTAAGTTTCTCCCTCATCCACCATCCCCAAGATTATTAAAACTCTGGCTCTGCCTTTACATGTACCATAAATATATACTTTATATGCTACAAAACGTACTTTAAAAACAAAAAAATTTTTAATGAGATCACAAATTTTCTTTCTGCACCCTAATAAGCTCTCTGTCATCTCCCTTCAGGTTCAAACACTCTACTTTGGAGACTGCTGGTGTAGCCTGGGATTTTTCAACTACAGACTACTGACATTTTGGGCTGGAAAATCCTTTTTGTTGTGAGTTCTGTCCTGTTCATCATAGTTAGGAGCTATGTTTAGGAGCATCGATGGCTTCTCACTAGATGCCAGCGACACACTACTCCGAAAATACTTGTCTTCAGACATTGCCAAATGTCCCCTGAGGGACAAAATTGCCTCTGGTTAAGAACCATTCACACAATGGATAAAATAGAAACACGTCTAATTCATAAATCCATGTATGGGTTCAAGCTACCTATCTAGCTTTGTCTCATACTGAACCCTCCATACCTTCCAATTATATACTCTTCTTTGTACATTTGTACACCTCTCTATCTTTTATGCATGTTATTACCTCCATGCAGAATTCACCCCTACCCCTCTTTCCTTGAACAAGAAATAACTCAAGCAACCATCATTGCACTTGGGCTGCAGAACTTAATCAGCTGCTTGGGGGCCACTGATTGTTCTCTAGCTAGGACTTCAAATTGGGTCGAGACAGCATTTCAAAACAAAAACCAAACCATATCAAACCAAACAAGCAACCACCAAACTGTATCACAAGGAGATAATATATTCACTTAAAATCTCAATAAACTATATGTACAAATATTTTGCTTCTGAGAGGAAAAACACTAGGAAAAAATGTTATTCTAATTAGAAAAAGGAAAAAGTATTATTGTTATTAAAAGAGAAATGGGGAGTTGAAAGAACAAAGGAAATTTTTACTACCTCTCAGTTTTGCCTAGAGTTCACTAAAATCATGAGTTTTTCATAAGTGAATAAAATGTTACTAAAGATATTAAACTAAAAATTAGAAATTAGTAATTATATTCACTATATGCAAAGCAATGTTCTAAGATCTTTGCATGAGCTATCTTATTTAACCTTCACAACATCCCTAAAGAAATGAAGATTTTATTGCTTAGTTTTAATTGATAAGCTAATTATGCTTAAAGAAGTTAAATGATTTAACTAACATCATTCAGCTATTAAGATATAGATCTTGTTTTCCAATCCAGGTTTATCTGAATTTAAAGTCCACTTTCGTAAACACTGCCATAGGTTATGTAGATGATTAATAGGTAGATGACAGATAGATGATTAATAGATGGCTAGATAGAAGTAGATATATTATTAACTAATAGATTTATAGACACTTAGAGAGATTAAAGGAGGGAAACACATTATGCAGTTTCATGTTCTGTTCCATCAAACCATTCAAAGCTATGATGAGAGAGGAGTGGTAAGCAAATGCTTATCTCCCAGCTACTATGAACATTCAGAAAAAAGAATAAAAGAAACACTTAGGATTTAAAATAAATTCCTAAAAATCATCTGCATGTGTTATATTTGGTTCATCAACAAGGAAAAAAATAGACACATGCATTGAAAATGAAATATCTATGCTAAATGTCTTTGATATCCTGCCAGATTTACCCACAGAAGGTCTCAACTATAAACAAACAGCTACTTACACATGTATGACCCTGGAAAGAAGACTGAGTGGGCACAAAATGGTGTCTGTTATATCCTGGATTTTTGCTTCATTTTGAGCTGTCAGATTTTTACCTCCTTTCACGGAAAAGAAAAACAGGAACTGTGAATCTGCTTTTAGCAGTGAAAGAAAGAGTTGCATAACCACACCCCAGTAGTTGACTTATACCTTTACTAATGGAAAGGGTTTCCGAGGATGAAATAGCATTTTGTGGCAGAAATGGCATTGTGACAACTACCACTTCAATGAATACAGACACTTTCTGTACTTGGTTTTAATCACATTTCAGTCAGATCCTAATTTTTATTAACTATTCAGAATACTTCCTAAATCTTGTGTGTTCTCTTTTTGTTTTTTTCTTTACTTTCCAAAAGTCTTCTAAGTTTTCCTAAAAGTATGACAAACTTTTAATTTACTCATCAAGTTTCCAAAGCCTATAAGTTCGCTCTCAAGCAGTGACTCTGAAGAGACTCCAAAAAAGTGTCTTTAATGCAAATGCCCAATGTTCTCTTATGGTCACGTGGGCAACTCTGCTAGTAGTCATGACCTACACATGTGTGCTGGCCACCTGGCCCCACATCATTCCAGGCTTGGATTTCTGCTTTCATTTACATTACACTTTTTCCTAGGCCTACCTTTTTACCTTGTTGTATTTCATTTTCATTTTGTTATATATCTAAACCGTTTCAAACCATTTGTGATAGAAGTCAGGGTATAAACAAGCAAGATCTAGTGATATTACACATGGAGATATTTTGAGTCTTTCTGAGAAAAGATGCAATTTAAAGTTCAAGATAATATTATAGGCAGGCTACATATAAATGAGTAGTATTTAGTACATAAAAATAACAGGTTTAAAATCAGTGTTTTGAAATTCAGACTACTTTTTAAATTAAAAGAATGCTATAGAAATAGTTTTTCTATATGAACATTTGCCAGTTATCACACAACCTATTTAACCCATGATATAACTTAAAGTTTATTTGCCTTAAAAAATAATTAAACAATATTCCTATAATAAATATTATTAAATAAACCAAATTGAAAAATGAGTCCTAATGTAATGTATTTGTTTTCTTATCTTTTGGTCAGGAACTGTACCTTACTTATTATCACATTTCCACCGGGCAACACAGTGTAAGTACGTAGTGCTCAAGAAATGTTTACTGAGTGATGGGAAAGAGAATGAATAACTTTAAGCAGGAGAAAAAAGGTAACTTAAGTATTAAAAGAAGATTTCTGGGTATGGTCAAACTTTCAGAAAGCAGAGGTACATATTCTCTATTTTGTCAAGATATCCATTTCCTCAACACTGGAAATCTTTTGCATTATTATACTAGATTAGTTTGTTTGGGTAGAGGAAAAATGAAGGCTGAAGAGAAAAAAGGAAAGAGATTTTTTTTAGATAAATATGCAAGATCTGGGGAAAAGGGGGAAAATAAGATATTTATAAGGATATATGTGCTCACATAATAAAAAGACTTCATAAAATGAATAAATTCAATTTAGGAGTAAATTGTAAAGACAGAGGAGGAGCATGTCATTCGGATGATTCCTTTGAGAGAGAAAAGAGGCAACAGTAGTGAAAATTTTGATCATGTAATATCCCATATTGGTCACAAACAAATGATACCATCATCACAGCAACACTTAGTTGAATAAACTTGTGTGAAGACTGCAAAATTAGAGAATAAATTTAGAATGATCACAAAAGAGGAAGTTATGTCATATGACTATGTGAGTGCATTACTTATCAATGAAAATGTGTTCCTTTCACCATATTTGGAATTATATAAAAGGAAATTTCATTATCATTATCTGCTTTTCACTTCCACAAAGTGTTTATATATATAAACACACACACACATATATATATATATATATACACATACACATACATATATGTATATATATAATATAAATTTTGCACATATAACTTATTCATATATGTAAAAATGCTTTTTCTCAATCAGCTCAAAATAGATCTGATCTGTTAAAAATACCTTTCATTTCATATTGATTTATTTGAAGACTTAAAATGGGACATTTTTACAGAGGTTAACATGGAGTTTGTCAAAATGGTCTGAAGGCCTAGATTAGAAGGCTAGTTAGTAAATGTACAGGCTTTGAAATTAGCAGCTATCCTTGGATCCTGTCTTTCCACTTCTTCACCCTTTTTGGCATTTCTCCTTCTCCCACCAAATACACACTTTTTAATTATGGCTATGCAAAAGACCTATTCAGAATTTTTAAATATATTTACAGAAGTCTATATTTGGCAATATTTATACATTTTAAAATAGACACTAAATTATTTTCCTAAAATACACTGTTAGTGACAGAACTAAGGCTAGTTATCTAGGTTGTCTAGAATCTTATTTAACACTTCTAAAATTACAAATAATTGATAAACTATCCTATATTAAATAAATGTTAGAATAATCTTTCCAAACAAGAAATAATTTTTAAATTGTTATTTTTAGTTATTTGCTTGCCCTGTGAAGTTAGGTACTTACAACATGAATGTTTTGTTTCACATTCAATGCCAAAAGTTAAAAATATTTTTAACTAAAGATGTCTGAGTTAAAGAGATGAGCTCTCTACTTACTTTCAAGTTTTACTGTGAAAATTTTAACTTAAGCAATTATTGAGTATTTCTTTGTGTTGTAATTTAAGTCGTCTAATATAATAAAAAATTAAGACAAATATAGAGAAAACAAAAATTTAAGAAAATATTCAAACTTTTATATCAATATTATTTAATCCAGAGAAAAGATAAAAATATCATCCACTCCACAAACTAGTGCTCTGAGGACCATCCCAAGATACTATGCTCCCCCTTTTTGTTCCTTGCAAAAATATTCTCAGTTTTAAATTTCTTTACTTTTTAGTTCATTCAACTATAACAAGTTATTGAATGTTTTGATTTTTTCTAAGCATTTAATTTTTTTCTCATTATAATATTATTTAATATTGTTGCACTAATTCTTCACACCTGTCATGGGCTCCATAGCTCCTGTATTATGAATGGAAGCAAGGACCAGATTAATGTTTTATTTGTGGTTTGATAATAAAACAAAAGAATAGAGAGAGCAGTAGCCAATTTCATGGATGATAGATGGTAAGAGACTTAATGACTTCATTTGTGTTGCTAGTTAAGAACAATTATTTTGGGCAAAACAGAAGTGGGAAACATTTAAAGTAATACATTGCACAGATAAAAATAACAAATGATGTGCTTTCTTGAACAGTTACATTAAATGGAAAAAATTGAATAATGAGAAGCAAGTTGTATATTCTAAACATTTCGGTTATACAATAATGTCTACAATCTCTAACGTAATGACAATGCACTACTGAAGCTATCACTGATTTTGCTTTTAAAAATCAGCAATTTGCTATTACAATCATTTCAAAATACTTGAAATGAAGGGTGGTATATGAATAGAAAGAATAGCACAGAGAAAAACTATGCATATAGGTCTTCGAACAGTTAGATAAGGTAGGATAAAAAATTGTTTAGGATAAATCTTGCCTAGAATATTAAGTTAATGTAATAGCATTTTGCAGCATATGCATGCTGAAGCATCTTATGCTTTATTCAGAGTACTTGTGAAAACTCCTTATTTTGGTTTTGTCCTCTCATTTCCTATATCTCTTCTAAACAGAAAGAAGTGTCTGTGTGGTTACATCTTTATTCCTCAAGTACTCATTTGAAAAACATATTGAAAAGAGAGAAACATGGCAGAAATTTATGTTTATATATGAAGATAAAATGTTTACTATTTTTGCTTTCATTTATAGAATTGTATATTAAGTACAGACTAAATGTAAGTATATTTTAATGATTTATGAGTGTTTTATTAAAAAATGCTTGAGTTTAATATATAGAAGTTTATATAGAATTGTATGCAAGTGTATTTCTATATTCATATTCCATTTTTGAATTGCCTTCTATCATTCTAAAAATATACAAAACAACTGAAAGATAAGAAGTAATAAAAATAACATAAATGTATCAGTAAAGAAGTGTGGTTTTACTGCTCATTCAAGTGTACTCAGAAAAAATTCTAGATGTGTTATTCTCTTTTTATTTATTCTCTTGCAACCCAGATATTTTGAAAATTCTAAGAATTGTCTTACCTGTTGTTCACCTTTTCCTTGTCAGATAAGAAGTAAGCATTGTTTTCTAAGGCATATTTAAAAGTTAGTTCATATAGTGTCATGTTGTGTTAAAATGGTATCATATATTTCTTTAAATTATGTTGTAAATCATAACCATGGTCTGAATCATGGTATAAAGAAAAGAATAAAAGAATTAAGAGTTATTAGTAAAGCCAAATAAGAGAACAATTTGGTCATTACCAGAGAAATTAAATTTGTCTCTGCCTCATCACCCAGAAAGTTCAAATTTGTTTGCATAAACAACATAGAGAAACAGCTACAGAGGTATACCAAGAATCATAAAGGGCAGTCATTGTAACCTTGTTTATAAGAATTAAAAATTTCAAGCATTTAAGTGCCCATTAATAGAAGTATAAATAAATTAATTTGCTCAATGAACTATTATGTAATAGGTAAAATGAATGAACTTGTGTAGTATGTAATAATCTGGAAAAATCTTAATAGTTACCAGTTTCTTGAGATATAATTGAAATATAATATTGAGTAACTGTAAGGTGTGCAATGTAATGATTTGATACATCTATATATTGAAAAATGATTACCAAAATAATGTTAGTTAATACATCCTCACCTCTCATAATTATAATATTTTTGTGGTGAGAACATTTAAAGTCTACTATCTTAGCACTTAACTTTCAAGTGTACTATATAGTATTGTTAACTACAGTTGCCATGCTATAAATGATCCCCAGAATTTATTCAGTTTATAACTGGAAGTATATATGTACTCTATGACCAACATCTCTCCATTTCCCGTACCCCCAGCCCCTGGCAACCACCAATTTACTCTCTTGTTTCTATTAGTTCAGCTTTGTTAGATTCACATAAAATTGAGATCATACAGTATTTGTCTTTCTCTGTCTGATTTATTTTACTTAGCATAATACCCTCAAGATTCATCTATGTTCTTGTAAATGCCAGGATTTCCTTCTTTTAAGGGTTAAATAATATTCCATTATATATATACAATTTTATTTATTTATTTATTCATTGATGAACACTTGGGTTGTTTTTCTGTCTTGCTATTATGAATAATGCTGCAATGTACATGGGAATAAAGATATCTCTTTGATATAATTATTTCATTTCCTTTAGCTATATAACCAGAAGTTATTTCACTAAATCACATAGTGGTTCTATTTTTAACTTTTTTGAGGAACCTCTACATATTTTTCATAGTGGCTTTAACAACTTAACATTTTTCACACTTAAGCAGATTTTTCCTCTGCTATTTTATCTGACATAGTAATACTAACTAATATTTACTGAATATTTATTATGTGACAGGCACTAATTTGAGTGCTTTGCATGTATTAACTTGTTTAGTGAACAACAACTTGATAAGGTAGTGCTATTATTACTCCTTTCATAGATGAGGAAACTGAAATTATTAAAAGTCACACTATTGATTCAAACTTGCTTAACTTACATTCTTAACCACTATTTCATATTGACATAGTAACCAACTGATAAGCCATTTTAGATTTATCCTTCAGTTTAAGGTTGTATCAAATGAAATTCTCTTTATTTCCCTCACTTAACACAATATGAGCTTATCAATGGTGGGGGCTCCCACTTAAACTTACAGAAAGAAGGAATGAATTCTTATTTAATTATTTTATTCTCAGTAGCATGATACATAAAGTCTAAGAACCCATATATTGGCTCCTTTGTCTTTTCTCTCTGGAGAGAATTTCTAGCATGTTTAAGAGTTTCCTCTTAAATATTTTCATTTGGTGCTTCATCTAATTCCATTCCTCTTCACCATTCTGCTAAGAGTTTGGCTGCCATAGTGAGATGACATTTGGCTCATTGCTGCAGTATAATTTGATTCAGGTGCAACTTGATTCTGCCATCATTCAATAATCTCTTACAGCTCAAGTGTAGGCCTTAATCACATACAGAAAAAAGCAGTAGTATATTGTTAACATACCTCTTTATCATCCCCTTAGATTCTACCTGCTCCATACTTGAGTCTGTGGCAAGGATGAAAGAGAAATTGGAGAGCAAGATGTTTCTCTTGTGGGCACAGCTAAAAAGTTACACAAGTATTTTGGCTCATATATCACTGAGCAGAACTGAGTTATGTGGCCATAACTAGCTGCAAAGGAGTCAGGAAAATATGTTCTCAACTTGGAAAGCAATGTACCCTGTTAATTTTATCTTATTTCTATTACAAAATATTAAAGGACTAAGAGTAAGTAAATGACTTTGGGGGTATTATTAGCAATCTCAGCTACTATTTAAAACGTGAATATACTCTCACCATTGATTAATCAAGCACACACAAAGAGTCCAAAAGAAGTTTTCATCAGTGCTTTATTTCAAATTCAAGTGGCAGAGCTAAAAAGATTCGACAATGTTATATAGATTCATAGTAAAATTTCTACTCTGTTTAATTTAACCTGTTGCTCATCCATGGAAGGTGTAATAGTTAATCTTGGACTCTTAGGGTAATCCATGAGTATACACTCTAGGATTTTTCTCTTGTCCTTTCCTTTTGGCTCTTTCTCTCACTCATAACACCTTGAACCTGTTGAATGCCTTCACTATCCACTATCCAATGTTCCATCTCTCCTTCTGTCTTGTTTATGGCATGACAAAGCTCTTGGACCTTTTTACTCTACTACCAGAAAGCAAATGGACCGCTCATATTTCGAAAGTGGAACAGACAAAAATGAGGCCCTCATGATGATTTGACAAGACAAGATCTTTTCACTACATGAACTACCCTTTTACTAGCCTATTTAGAGTAAGTTTTTTATGCAAAAAGATTTCACGTCTTTCTCATAATCTTGACTTATTTCAAAAGACTTTAATTTACATTAGACTCTATGGAAACTAACATCCAGGAAGAGGATAGGAAGATTATAATCTCGGGTCATTTAACTAATGTAATGACCTTAAAAACTTGATTTATTCTCGATTTTGTTAATAAGCCTTCTTATCAGACTTAAGACAAGATCAACTTTTTTCATTTTTGATTCTTTTCAATATTTGTTACTTTCTCATGAATTTTTTTCTTATTCTAATTTTGTTTTGTTTTTGTTTTTAAACATTCTTCTTTTTTGCCTTCCATTTCCTTTAAGGTATACTGTTACATACTATACTTCTAGTTTAGTCTTTATTTCAAAGATAGTTTTTTCTTTTATCTCTAATTATTTCCTAAGTTCAGTCACACATTTTTAAACATTTCTAATCTGATTTCTGTTTTTCTTTTAAGTGTTATAACATTTTCTTGATATCTTTTAGCTCATTTTCAATTAAAGATTTTAGTTTTATCCTGTTTTGTGGGCTTATCTTTCTGCTGTGGGATATTATTCTGTTCCTCATACTTTTATTCTGTATAATAATTTTGTATGGAATTTGACCTTGATCCTTCTAGGTTGTTCATTTTTACATTAAATTAACTTTGCCAAACTTCTAAAGTGTGGTGGAGGTTCAAGAAAGCTTTTCTAACATTATAGAGCTTGCTTTCTTACTGTTTTTGTATAGTGTTCAGAAATAGGCTGGCTTGGTTTCTGGGATTTTATGGCTATGTTTTCTTCCTCTGCTTGGTCTAAACCAAGCATTGTTAAACTTTTTTTCTATAAAGGTCTGGATAGTATATATTTTAGGCTTTGCAGACAATATAGTCTCTGTCACAGCTTCTCAACTCCATAGACAATATCCAAACAAATGAGCATGGCTGTGTCCTAGTAAGATATTATTTATGAAAATAAGTGGCAGATTGAATTGGCCCATAAGCTATAGTTTGCCTTCCTCTGATAAAATTTGTTTAATAGAAATATAATAAAAGCCACAAATATGAGGCACATACGTAATTTAAAGCCTTTTAGTAGTCAAATTGAAACAAATGGAAGTTACAATTAACATATTTTATGTAACCTAATATATTCAAAATGTTATTTTAACATATAATCAGGTATTTTTAAATTATTATTAAGATGATTTATACTTTTTATTCTAAGTCCTCAATATTTTGTATTTTTTAAATTTTATTAAATTTACTCGGGTGACATTGGTTAATAAAATTATATGGGTTTCAAGTGTAACATTCTATAATACATCATCAGTATATTGCATTATGTATTCACCACCCAAACTCAAGTCTCCTTCTATCACCACATATTTGACTTTCTTTACCCTCTGCAATCTAACCCCCACTCTCTGATAACCATAATACTGTTGTCTGTTCCTATGAGGTTTTGTTTGTTTGCCTTGTCTGTTCATTTGTTGCTTTCAGTTTTATTTCCCACATGTATGTGAAATCATATGATTTTTTACTTTTTCAGTCTAGCTTATTTTGCTTGCATGATAATCTCAAGGTCCATCCAAGTTGTCACAAATGGCAGTATTTCATCTTTTCTTATGGCTGAGTAGTATTCTGTAGTATATATGTACCACAGCTTCTTTATCCAGTGATCTACTGAAAGATATTCAGATTGTTTCCATGTCTTGGCCACTGTGAAAAATACAGATATTAACAGCAGTGTACGTATATCTTTACAAATAAATGTTTTCAAAATTTTCAGGTAGACACACAGAAAGGGATTACTGAGTCATATGGTAACTCTATTCGTAATAGTTTGAGTGGCTGTACCAATTTACGTTCCCACCAGCAGTGTATGAAGAAGATATCACACTCCCTGACTTCAAATTATACCACAAAGTGACAATAATTAAAACAGTATAGTATTGGCAGAAAAACAGACATATAGACCAATGAAATAGAATCGAGAGCCCAGGAATAAATCCATATATGTGTGTGTGTGTGTGAGTGTCTGTGTGTGTATGTGTTTGTGTATATATATGTATACATACACACAAATAATTTTCAACAGAGGAGCCAAAATCATACAGTGGAAAAAGAAAGACTCTTCAAGAGTTATGCTGGGAAAATTGGAGAGCCACATGCAAAATAATGAAACTGGACTATTTGTCACTATACACAAAAATTAACCCAAAATGGATCAAAGACCTAAATATAAGATCTGAAACAATAAAATATGTAGAAGAAAATACAGATACCAAACTTCTGATATGCATTTTACACTTGCAACACATCTCAATTCAGACTAGCCTCAAAGCGCTCAATAGCTAAATGGGCCAATTGGCTACTTTATTTAACAGCATAGGTCTAGACCTTCCCTTTCTTCATTATTGTTTTTTGTTTCTGTTTTTCCCCAATACTATTTCATTCCCTTGAATTTCTCTCCAATGTGAGGCCCTGTCCTGGAATGAAGCCCTAATAGGCCAGATTGATAGTCCATAGAAGCTGTGCTGCCTCAGCCTCTCAGACTCTCTGAGTTCTGGCCACTGCATTTACCTGGTCCTGGAAAAGGCAGAACCTCTCCCATTTTCAACTGCTCTTCTCAACAGGCTTCCCAGTGCCAACTTGATGGATATTAGGAAGTTCTCCTGTTTTCAGACACCTAGTTGCTTCCTCTGTTAATCCTGCTACAATGAGGCTATTGATGATTTGTCTCCATCCTTAGAGTCTATGGGATATATCTCCATCTAGTTTTATTCATATTTCTTCTTTTTAATTTTATTACTTCCCCCCATCTTTATCAATCATCCCTGATTCTATTCTCATCTCTCTCCCCTTAGCATAACCTCATTAAGTCTTGGTAAACATAAATAAAAAAAATAAATACTATGAATCCTGTTCCCTCATAAAAGTGTTGTAAGAAGCATAAGTAATCATGTTTACAAAAGCACTTTGTAAACTTTAAATTATTACACAAATGCAAGAAAAATAAATTTATCAAATTCTAAAAGAGAAAAAGTTGCCAGAAAAGCAGAATTAAACAAATTTGGTACAGAACTTCCCATACTTTAGATCCTTTTTTCTTTTTGCTTAAAATTATGTATCTATAAGAAACATTGGTTAACTACAGAACAATGCATACTTTATAAAAATAAGATTTTCTGTGTTTCAGTTAAATACCCCCTCTCTGTCTCTCTCTTCTCTCAATCTCTCTCTCTCTCTCTCTCCCCCCCTCCCTCCTTCCTCCTTCTCTCTCTCTAACACACACACACACACACACACACACACACACACACACACGCACACGCACACACACACACACACACTGTTAGTGAAAGAGTAAAAGGGACATTTTTTTCAGTGGCAAAGTGAGATAAATGGGCATTGCAATAAATTAGCATTAAAGAAAATGAGAAAATTTGGTATAGCATCCAAATATCTTCTAAGAATACTGATTCCTTACCTTGATTTTGTAACAATAATGGCTATACCCAATTATCTTAAAGTGTGGCATAAAATTTTTGTAACACTAATTTAATTTTAATTCAGTTCCATTAAAAATTAAATGTAAAATTAAATGTAACGCCCTTTTTTGTGAGAAGGTCAAAAAATCAATCAAAAGAGTGGCACAACTCAAAACTGTTAGTCATCTGTAATGATTAAAATCATTCTATAATTTGTATAATTTCTATTTTATTGGGCTCATTTTATCTCCTGCCTGATTGTTTGGGGAAGAGAACAAGAAAGTTAACCATATTTAAGTTTGGTAAAATTTTTATGAAAATTGGTCCTGGGGGACCAAGCCCTCTTATTTACCTAGTAAGATTTTGAGAAAGAATGCCCTCCCCTTTAGTTTTCCCATAGGATTTTAAGGACACATGATAAAACATGAGCCAATGCTTCATCTAAACTTCAGCTAAATTAGCTGGTGAGACATAGATTCATGTTTCCAAGACTTTCTAAGGCACAAGTTCACCTTAGAGGTTTATATCATTTTGTTTAATAAGAACTATGAATAAATGTTGCACTTTTATATTTTATTTTAGGTATCTCATAAATGAACCCTGCATCAAATGTAACAGAAGCATAAAGATTTGAAAAACATCTTGGCCTATTTCTAATACAAATAGTTACTTATATTTATTTTTAAAAATATAAAGAGTATTTTTGATAGCAGTTTTAATTTTTAAAATTGAAGTCCATTTTAAATTCTTTAATAAAAAACTTTCTTTTATTTATCCATTTCTGTAATGCTCATGAAAAGCCAATTACAATTCATTGAAAGATTTGGAGTGTTGACTATATTCTATATTTCTCAGGTATTTGATATATGCAGTCATACATTCAGAATATATCTGAAGCACAAAAAATTGTTAAAATTTAAAGTGTATTTAATGTCAGAGCTAAGGGAGTCAAAAATAGTAAATATGTATATCAGCAATGTGTGTGTTTTAAAGCATTTCAAAACATTTAATACTAGAGCCCAGATGATATATTACTCATGACTTTCATATAAAAGTGATCCTACCATAGAGGTAGCACAGTAACTATGAGATTTGGTAGTTGCCACGGTAACTATATTTTTTACTGAATAGAGGAATAAATAGCTACAGACATTCTTTGCAACTTATTAAACTGGTAATTTACAGTAGCTTTAAAGTTAGTGTATCTATTCATTTTTTTAAATTCAAATTGGAATATACCTATTTTTATTGTTTTCAGTCTAATGAAACAAAATAAGTTATTTGCTTTATACTTATTAAATTTTTGTTGTTGTTTTTCTAAAGCATTAAAAAAAGTATAATGTTGCCACGTTACTTTCTGGTAGTTGTGGACTAAGGAGTTCTTTTTAAAGATTTTTGATTATGTCAGGTTACTCAAAAGTATTTATTTAACAAATTCTTGACTAGTATTCTGTGCCAGACTATTTTCTAAGAACTTAATTAATGCTAATTTATTTAATGTTAATTCATAAAAATCATAATACCTACCTAGTAGTGTCAATCTCTCTGTAAGTGAGGTAATGGCAATAGCCAAACTGAGCGAAGAAGAGAAAGAAAAATCAAATCTTTTAATATCTCTTTTTGGGTAAAAACTCTCTATTTGCATTTAGAATAAGGATTCAATATCTAGTAGTTGAGTAATAAATGTAAATAAAACAGAAATATATTGGCATAAAATACCTTTTGTTTCCTCAAAAGCAACATATTCATTTTTATCTCTCTCTCCACTGATCTTATTATCCTTCGCAGCACTATTAACTCCATTTTGAGATCTGACCTTTTTTTTTTCCTAAATAGCTTTTGTTTCTTCTCCACCTAACTGATTTTTAAAAGCTGTCTTAGTCTCTAGGAATTTTTTTCTGGCAGTTTGTATTCTCCTAAACTCTGAGAATTTTTTTCTTCTTTGACCATTACTTGTATTGAATTATTTTTTATTAAAAAATTTTGAAAATATAAAAAAGTTAAAAGGAAAAACAGAACCTGTTGCACCATAAACTAAAAAAAGTGTCATCATTTAAATTTTATTTTAAGTAAATGCATATTGCGTGTGTAACATATCTTGCTTTATGTAATTAATATTATTTAATTCTTATGTGAATAAATATGAATAATGGCTCCATGGCATGTTCTTTTCACTGTTCGCTTATCGATTTCCCTTATGGTTGGAAATGTTAATTTCTTCTAATTCTGTTTCATTATAAATAACGTTGCTTTGATTGCCTTTACTCATAAGAGTTGTTTTATTTTTCATGATTTTTAACATTTATTCCCAGGAACAGAATTTAAAGATTCAGATATTCTGAATCCAAGTCAATAATTCTTTGAGATCATAAATTAGATTCTAATGAGGATTAACCAAAACAGAGGGAACTATTAGAGCTAAATTTCCAGCTCAAATCTGTCTTTTCATCTTCTGGCATGTGTTCTATATGGAAGGCCCAGAAATAGGAGACAACATCAAGGAATCTTGAACAATCATTTTGTTTATTGGGCCCACTCCCATCCAGTAATGCTCAACTGCAAATGGCAAAATTTATTCTGAGCATGAAATTGTTGTGAGAATAAATGAGATAATGAATATGAAAATTGCACAAGAATTCTACAGTGCATTCAGAGACCAGGTAGGCAGTACACCTGCAGTGAAAAACAGAGTAAGTGGTGGAAATTGTAATTAATAGAGAATGCAAAGCAAGGATAAAAGCATGAAAATTAATATAAAACATGTGGAACACACAGGTCTTGCTTACTGGCTGACTTAGCCACCAATTTGCATCTCTTAGTTAATGTAATGTTTCTCTTTTACTTTTCTCACTTGTCCCTTCAGCTTCCTTCCCCTAATTGAAACCTGGAATTTTTCTCCAACAACACTACTTCACATTTCCAATGGTGCCACCCATTAGACTGCCCCTGACTCTTAAAGGTAACATTAGGGGTAAAAGCCCTTCAGTTGTCATGTAACGTATTGACATTGTACTGTAATTTTCATTGAAACAGCCACTCATTATTTCTTATCATTACTCAGAAATGCTTCACTTTCAATTCGGCTCTCTCATTATTTGTCTTTAATAAATGTAGTATCTGAGTATCATATAAAGTCAAAACATACTAAAGTGTATAAAATGAGATAAAAGTCAGTCCTCTTCCTCTTTCCTTAAGGTTTTGATCTGCTTGACTAAAACCTAAATCTCAGCAAATAATTTTGTTTTCTTTTAAGAATAATCATATAAAAATCAGTTTCTTTCCTCTCTACTTCTAGTGTTTCTAGACCATACATATAAATATGATAACCTATAGTTTATGACCATTAGTACATAAATATACATAAAAATATCAGATAGGTAGATAGATAGATCAATAGATAGATAAACAAGCTCTCTATTTTCCACTAACTCTTCACTTTCTCATCCATTTGGAGACTCTGAGCAAATATTTCTGCTTCTTCTCATTAAAAATGACATTACTTCCTCTGAGGTGCTTCTTTCTCCCAGCCTATATACACAGCAGGTTTCTAATGTAATATGCTACATTGGCCTTAATCGCACTCAAGACATTAACATCTCCTTTTCCCCTACTTTCTTATTTCTTGTACAGGAATTCTATTGACTTTTATTCCAGCATCTTGCCCTCATACATGGGGTAACAATAGTTCCCTCTCTTTGTAGAAATTTGCTCCCTTGTTTATAAAGTTTTAGTTAAGCTAACAAAAAAGTGAGTATCTGACACAACCTGGCAAATAACACATAATATCCTTCTGAAAACAGAAGTTAATCCAAGAGTAGATTTGTGCATCAATCAGGATGAATCTGAGTTTTTCTGTGGAATTGACTTATGGATACTGGTATATTGTGAGCTTAGGGTTGTCAGAATTTACTCATTAACATGGAAAGAGAGAGAGAGAGACAGAAAGAGAGAGAGAGAGAGAGTGAGAGAGAGAGAGAACATCACATAAGTAGAGTCAAGAGTTCAAGGTGAAAGAAGGAGAGGTACTTAATAAACGTGTTTATGTCCCTTGGTTAAAATATGATTTAATCTGGGTGTAGCACACCTCTTTTTTTAATGCAAGTTTGAGTTTGTTTTCTTTAATTTGTAATCATCATTTTTCAAAAATGCATTTTTTTTTTACTCCCTGGTTACTGATTCTGTGCTCTCATTAGTCTGAAATTACTCCCTAGGTATTTTAATTGCTATTCAAAGTTCTCTCAATAGTCATGATCTTAACCTCACAGTGTCAGTTAACCATGTTGCTTATATTCCTATATCACTTTAGATATATTAAGCCGAAGAGGATTCTTTTTTCCTAGGGAATTAGATGCTTCAAAATTGTTGGAAGTTCTGCTGGAGAAGGATTCAAGAGCCTGCCTCTGCATCATTGGTTTAAAAGTCATCCCATTGCTGCTTTGATGAGGATGTTGGGAAATTGCAGCTGCTCCAGCTGCTCCTACCACTGCCACAGCTGCAAAGACCTCACACCCACAAGGCTGGCAGCTAGACACTGGAACTTGGGGTCTGCCCACTGTTTATCAGCCATTAGTCACAGGAAGATGACCTCAGCCTCTTTTCCACCTTTTAGGTATTGTCTGAGAGCATCTGAGGTAATACAGATCACACCCAGAGGTCTAGTTGCCAGGGAATTTAGGAAATGTAGATTTTGAACCCCTAGTCTTACCAAATAATGAGGGCAAAATGGACACTGAAAGACCCAATGCAAGAATCTATTAAACCTTTCTCACAATTGCCTACATTCTGTTAACATATGGCACCAACTTTTCTGTCTCTCTTCCACTCAGTGCTTCCTCTTTAGTCTACTTCACTGTTTATTTTTTCTACTCTCAATAAAAACAAAGATTTACAAAACTTTTACTCCTGACTTCCCCTTCTTTTCTTCATATACTATTTCCATACATTTTTCATATATTTGGTTTCAAATATTATTTCTTTGTATATTTCCCTGACCTTGACTAAATCCCATAGCTCCAACATAAGTCATAGATAAAAAATAATAGAATGAATTGAGAATGTATAAGGGACTAAATAAAAACTCATGATGAGTAAACTCTTTAAAAGAGCCAGTTCTAAATATGCTTACATCTTTAAGTTCAAAATAATACATTAAAAATATATAAAGAAAGCATGAATAAAGACATCGAAGATATTTACTATATCAATTGGAATTCTTTGGGCTACAAGTAACCAAATATACAATCCAAATTGAATTAAATATGAAGATGTGTGTAATCTTATGTAACAAAATATCTGTTTTAAGGTAAGTTTGTGGCCTGATGATATCATCAAAGAACCAGAGGCTTTTTATTTTTTACTCTGCCAACTTCAGTCTTTCAGTGTTGTTTTTCTTCCTGGTTGCAAGACAGCTGTTGCAGTTCCAGGTTATCATATATAGTCACAGCCATGCCCATTGAATTTTGATGGAGCAAAACTTTTTCATAAAGCCCTTAAGAGCCATCCAATTGTCAAATTTCATTGTCCAGGATTAAATTACATGCTCATGATCTATCACAAATAATGCAGGGAAAGTGACTATCTTCTATGCTGAGAGGCAGACTACTATAGCAAGAAGATAGAGTTGCTGCTGGGCAAACAACAATAGTGCCTGCTGCTCTATGGCAATTTGCAAATTATATGAAATCATAATGCAAATGCTCTGAATGACAATTCTGGGCAAGTTAACTGAATAGTCTTGAGTAATGGACTTAATCCAGCATATATAATTGTAATACCTGTATTTAGAATCTAAACCTAATTTGTTTGGTCAAGATACAAGCGGTATACAAAATACAAAATACAAGGAACGGCATGGGCTATAATAATCTGCAATAAGAATACATAAGTAAAAAATACTATGTAGCTGTTTATAAAGTGAATTTAATGTTAAGAAATAATAATGGAAGTTTATAACAAGGATGAATCAAACTTTCTAGATCACAAACAAAGCTGACAAGGTATTTGAATGTATGTGGGACAGTGTTGATAAATTAGAGTATGTATAAAATAGACTAAGAGGACTTTAATTTAGTTTGAGGAGCTGGAGAGGCTTTGCCTGGAGAAGAAAAAGTCAGCCTTATATGTGTTCAAAGTGTTTTTCTAGAGCCAATCTCTAAACATCTCATATGTGTAAAACCACAGGGAAAGCAGCAGAAAATTTACTTATGTAGCCTATTTCTTTAGAAACTCACTTTTTATTTTTTTTTCTGTGAATTTGGTTTTCTGTTCTTTCCCTATTTCCTCTTTTTTAAAAAATATTTCCATTTACTTTCTTCTTGAATTCTTTCTTCCAATTTTACACCAACTTTTTCTCATCTTCTGTCCTGTTTGCCTGCCTTCTTCCTTTTCCTTGCCTCTATACTTTCTAATTAAATTGATTCTTTTAATTTACATCTATTCATTTCAAAGCTCCCTGTTTTCTTTTTAACTGGAACTGAAGGTGAGGTGTTTCCATTACAGAGATGACAGTGACAAAGAGTCAAAAGAGGCTATTACTGCTGAGTTTAGAATTTCTGGAATAACTAGAAATTTTGATCACCAATGAAAAAAAAATCATCAACAAATCTATATCAATCTTTATTTCTTAAACTTATATTCCTCTAGCTATTTTTCTTGCAATTTTAGGTACTATTTACAAATCCTTTTTTTTAGATATCTGCAATATTAGTTACATTTTAAACAGTTATACTTCATTATTACAAAATCTATTCTGTTTAAGTAGGAGAATGCTTATGACATTGGCCCTTTATTAGCTTAAGTGTAAAAAGAAAACTGGCAAAAGTAAGCAAATAAGAAGTAAAAGATAATGGAAAAGGGAAGAGCAAGGAGAGAAAAATCTTCCTTCAAGGACATGGTATGTTTTTCAGCAGGTGTTTTATAGATTGATGAATTTCAAATTTGATTCTTTCAAGAATGAGTTCTCTCCAAGATTTGTAAAATTCACTATGAGAATGAAAACATTGTATTCATCAGTACATGCATTGCCTTTGGTTTGAAATACTGACAGATGCATCCTTCAGAGTAGTGGTTCTCACCCAATAGGAGTGTTTTTTGACCCTCATGGGACATTTGGCAATTTTTATTTTATTTGGCAATTTTTTCTAGAAAATTTTTTAGTTTTAACAACTGGGAAGGGGGGCACTACTGGCATCTAGTGGGTAGAGGCCAGGACTGCTGCTAAACAATTATATAGGACAGCTCCTTATAACAGAGAATTTTCTGTTATGATCATTCAGAGGTTCAGAATTATTTGGCTCAAATGTAAGTTGTGCTCAAAATAAGGGATGACTCTTTAAAACAAGGCATTGTTTCTATTGTTAAGGAATTGTTAGAAGAATTTAGAAAGAATTGGCTTTTTTTTTAAAGCCTCTTTTACTGTATGTGACAATTTTATGCTGTTTCCTAATTCGATAGTTGCAAAACAGATAGTTATTGTAGGGTTATAGGTTGGGTTTGCATCAGGTAAAACTCAACATGCTTTGTTTTCTTTCTCCTTTCACTGGAATATAAGCTCTTTAAAGGTGTAGCTTTTCGTTGTTGTTATAATTCACTGATGACACGTAATAGGTATTTAACAAGCATTTCTTTTTTAAAATAAATGAATGTCTAGGTAGTATTGTTATTTAATTTAAAAAAATTATTTTGTCTTGGATGACTGTTTCCCACCTTTTCTTCTTTCCTTCCATTTTTTTAAAAAAGAAATTCATAGATTCCTTGGTGAATCAGACAGTCATTAGAAGTCCTATCTCCATAAATAATATAAATTTGTAAACACCCACAAATATTTTTCCTCAATTTTAGGAAATTTATAGACATCTTGAAGATACTCATAAGCTTTCAGGATCCTTAGGTTCCAAATGAAAACAGGAAAATTGTAAAACCAGGAATGCTATAATCAACCAAATATCCAGCTTCTTTTAGACATAATAAAACCTATGAAATAAGAAAAAAAAAAAGATCCTCATCAAAGTCAATCAACAAGCTACTTAAAGAGTCAAACTTTATTCCTATGGAAGGGATCTTACTAAATTAAAAAATTACTTATAGAGACTTCAAATAAATTCCATATAATCGTTATTGCTACTGAGTTCTGAAATACCCTATGAATTGAAAAATGCATTTTCCCATTTACTGTTTTTAATCTACACATAACAAAGAAAGATCTTATATAAGATTTCTTACATTAACTTGATTAATTACAAAATTAAAAAAAGACTGTCCTTATTTATGACCTATTTGCAAGGAAAAGACAAAAAAAGTGCAATATGTCTGCAGGGGGATTATTTTCTATTGATGGGTGTCTGTTGACAGAATCCTTATCATTTCTTGCCAATTTTCTCAAAGAACATTGTGACAACTGTTCACAGCAGGCAGAGTCAGACTCCAGAATTGATTTTGGCAATCTGTATTGATCATATTGTTGATGATCTTTAAAACGTCTTGCTGTTCCAGACTTTACTTATGTCAAGGAGAATTAACAAATCTATCTGATACTGGTATGTTCATGCCTTTACCAAATCTTGAATTCTGAAAATAAAGTCATAGGAAGTAAATTGTAATTGTCATCAATATTTAAGAGCCATCCCTAGCCAAAAAGCATCAACAAGCTAATAGAACATTTTACAAAGATGCTACTCTGATTTTATTCAACTGCATAATGACTTCAGAGATTCATAAAATAAAAATTATAGGAAAGCTTGTTTATCTTTGAGCTTATTTCACTTTTGTTCTTTGTGCTAGAAAACAGAAAGGTGTTTAAAGGCTGCAATAGAGCAAAAGTTAAAGGAAAGAAAAAGAAGGAAAGAAAAGGAAAGGAGAAAATGGACTAAATAATTTTTAAATGCCATATTTTCCTGATAAAATATAAGAAAATAGATATCAGAAAACTAATAATAGGAAAAAGGAAAATTGGATGCCAGGCAACATTGATTTAAAAAAAAATATAGCTGTACATGTGTGTATATGTACACTTGTGCACATATATACATATATTAATATATTTGATTTATTTATTGTTCTTTCAAGAACACAAGAAAATATGTTTGCATATATTTTCTGTGTCTTCTTGCATAATTCTCATTTTACAGAGGGAGAAAATAAAATAAAAAAATAAGTGATGAGTAAGAAGTCAACTAGTCAGTAGGAAGAATGGAGAATATCTAATTCCTTTGAGCTTCAGTCAATGATCTATCCATTAAATCAAATTATTTTCTAAGACACGAAAGATATGACATGTATTGAAACATAAGACAGCACCAGGTATCTGATGGTTTTATTTCACTTAAAAACAAATTAACCTGAAGGGATGACTTAGGTTTGAAATCCAAATTTCTTGCCTAAATGGTTTACATTAGTGTCCATTTCAAAGAAAAGTTTAGGGCCTAGACTTTAGGCCAGTGGCTCATTTGTCCATCCTCTGAATATATTAGTTTGAGTCAAGAATGTCTTCAGCATGTGTGTATTAAGTCAGACTTATAAAGTATATCTTGAACATTAGAATTTTATGTTATTTCTTCTTTTTTTCCAAATGAATTTGGCCTAAAATGTTAACAAAATTGGAAACAGCTGTGTTAAGAAACTACTTTCTTTTCCATTTATAGTCTTGTCGACCAATATAAACTTCATCATTTTAGTAGAGCTTCTCCCCCACATCCAGATGTTATGGATTTCTCAATAATCCTCAGCAAAAATTGCCAAAACCAACAAGAAGTTTTAACATGTAAATTCAACACATTGTTTCATGCTCATCATGGCCTTTTCTCCATCAACCCCATCCTCATCAGATTTCAGATGCTCGGCAGTTGACACAGCTACAGCAAAGGACTCTGAGTCATCATCTCATTGTGGGATGGGTTCCTTTTAATTTTTTTTTGTCTGATTCATGAACTGCTTTTTGAAAATCTAAAAATGGTTCATGAATTGCTTGGGAGTTGGCAAAAATTAATAATAATGAGCCCATTTTGAGTACACTGAAATGAACTGATTATCATTGCAAGCTGTTGCTAATTTGGATTCTTGATGGCAAGAAAGGGTTCTACAGGAGGCTTTTCAGTTGCAAGTAGGACAGATTTCATGGTGTGGCAGAGAAAACACTTTTGTAACCTTTACCTCTATGTATCTTTTTAGGATTATGGGATATGTAGGAATAATAGGGCTATTATCAGAACTGAGTTTTGTTATTTTGTTTGTTTTTATTTAATCATATTGTCAAAATGATATAACCAATGGGCCATTCTAAACAAGTGGTAAAATGAAGACATGTCACTTAATCCAAGGATAGATATTGGGTGTTTTTTCAAAGATTAGAAGATTATGTTCTGCAGAATAGGCATGGATAAATCATGTTATTTTATCCTAATTTATTACCCTAATGATGTTAGCTTTGCTCATATCAGTTTCTGATCATTTTGTCCTAAACTTTCAAAGCTATTGGCTTCTATAATTACTTTCAGTTGAGTCTTTTAGTGGGTAAAGTATATGTTACATAAAGTGAGAATTGCTCTGTTTATGTTTTATGAAAAAAAATTGACAAAGTAAAGATTGCACTAGGTATTAAAATATCAGAAATGAAATTTATTACAATATCATAAAATATTTTTGGGAAAATATATTTGGGAAAATTGGAATAAAGCAAACAGAAAACCAAATGAAAAAGAAAATCTATATGCCTTCTCATGAACTTGTGAAATCAAATATTTTAAAATCTTGTTTTCATAGTAATCATGTACCTGTAGCCATGTTTTCTGTTTTGAAACCAAGTCAAATGATCTTTGAAAGCAATAATCTATGAATATAAAATAATTATGAAGACATAATTTGACCTCATATAGTTGAATGCACAATGGAATGAATTACTTTAGTTAGGAGTGGAATTGTAATATACAAGATACCTCAAAATAATTAAACAGCACTTAGAGAAATCATACTATTATTCAGCATATTATAGCTATGGGGAAATTAAACCTTTTAACCAAAACTATTCTTTATCCAGCTATATATGGAGGATAACAGAAATCTCTTGCAGCGTTGAAGAGTTCTGTTTAATGTTGCACTCAGAGCTCTTCTTCATGCTGCAAATTAAAAAAAAAAAACTCTGAAAAATTCTCCTTGAAATTTTATTTAGAATATTCTCTTAAAGTGAACAAGTAAAAAAGCACCTTTGACAACTTGTAAAATAGCCACAATTTAACAATCATTTAAAAAATTTTAATCAATACTTAACAACAAAAATTCTCAAATATCATATTTTTAAAAAACTAGAAAAAATATATCAACTAAAACAAGAAATGCCTGTGGAAAATGTCAATGTGATAAAAGACAGCAGAGTGAAGTTCTTGGATTAGAAATGGTACCTTTATTTGGTGTTGAGTAAAAATAGACATATGAATCTTAGCCTTGGCAAGGAAATTTCAAAATCTGTATTTTATTTTTTTGGTATCTGAGGCTTTACTATATCCAGAATCCCACCTAGAAATCACAATTTAAAGCAGGTAGTGTTTTAGTCTCTCCTAAAGGATACATAAATGCCAAATCATTTTAAGTTTAATGCAGAAAACTGTTTTATTCTCAATGAGAGCTTTAAGTGTGAAAGAGAACAAGAAATGTCACACAGCACACACTAAAACTGATGTTTGCTGTATTTCTTAAAAAACAATTTAATAATTTTTAAAAGCCTCTAGAGCCATCAGCTTTGTTGTGAATTAAAAACAAACAAACAAAAAACCTGAATGCGTTGTCCCATCAAACCTAAAAGCCAAAGCACAATCTTTATTTTAAAATGCCAGCTTAATCATGAGACAGAATTGGAGGGTGAGAGAGGGAAGGCAAACATAGAAAGAGAAGGATCTGGTAATTTGGTCTCTAATTCTACTCTTCTGTCACCTGTTACATACATCACTTCATACTCGTTTTCTTCAACTCTTTTTTTTTTTTTCATCTTTAGTTTCCCTTAAGGCCAAATAATAGCAGGGGAAAGAATAGTGTATGGGAATTGAGGTGTTAGATAGAAACACTTAAATTAATATTAAAGGAAATTCTGCTTCAGTCTCAGACTTAAAAAAATTTTTAAGTATGATGCTGAATGTCTAGGTCCTCTCAAAAAGAAAATTATCCTGTCTCTTGAGAGCTAAGATTCATAGCTTTTAAAAGAACTATCTCTGGTTGATTTTCGTAGCTAAGAAGTTGCTGAAATAAGGGTCACATGGAGCCAACTACATTGTTTGGTCTGCAAATCACAAAGGATGGGCTAGCAGATCCCTTGAGTACATGAGATGGTGTTTCTTTCAGCAGATGTTGAGACTTCTAGGAAACAAGAAAAGTATAGTGCCACGGAGACCTCATTTTGATGGTCTAAGTGTTTTGTAAGGAAAACAATACATATTTGCAAAGAAGTCTTCTTGACCCCTTCTTTTTCATGTCAAAGCCCTTTTTACAGTCATGTTCTCATATCTTTATTTTGACTCTACCTCCAGTCCTTGGATATGGGCATTCTTTATCATTATATGAAGCTGTTAACTTGCCATTCTAGTGCAAGAGGCAGCAAACTATGACCTATCAACCAAATTTGACCCATTACCTAATTTTCTATGGCTCTTGAGTTAAGAATAAGCTTTAGATTTTTAAAAGATTGAATATCAAAATTAGATTAATATTGTGAAGCATGTGAAAATTATACAAAATTGGAATTTCGGTGTCCATAAATAAAGTTTTATTGGAACACAGCCACGTTTATTCCTTTAGGTATTATCTATGGCTATTTATCTACAGTGGCAGAATTGAATAGTTTACAGAGACTATATAGCCTGCAAAACCTAAAATATTTATTATCTGGCCCTGTATAGAAAAAAACTACCAATTCTTGCTGGGGTCAAAACAAAGACACCACAGTTTCTATTATTTCTCTTCAGCAACCTTGACTCTAGATTACTTTATTTCAGCAAATGGCCCTAACAGTCCTTGAAAAATTTAGGATAGAAATCATGCAGTTTCTCTTTATGACCAATACAACTTTATAGGGTTGTTATATGTCTAGTTATTCATCCTCTACTGCCCCAAGGGATAAAAGAATCAATAAAATAATCATTTTCCCTTTTACTTTATCATAATTTTTAAAAGCTAGGAGGTGCTTCATACATATCATTTGCCTACCTCCCTAATCCTTATAGGTTTAATATGAATCTAAAATCCCTTATGTATTATTCCAAACTGCAAAAAAAAAAAAAAAAATTTTGCTCTCGTCTCCTTTGTATGTAGAATCTAACTCGAACTGATTTGAGCTATTTATCATCTTAATTTATCTTGTTTAAGTATGAATATTTCTACTGCAGATAAAGTGGGATAAGAAATTAAGAGATACTGTCCTAGATTCTGTTAGAAATGTTATGTGATATAAATTATATGAACAATATTAGCTTTCTAAATTCTGAAAAAAAAATCAGATTCCTATACACATGTGGTTTTAAGAGTTTCAGATCAGGGATTGTGGAACTATGGTCCTCTCAAAATTACCATGACCACACAGAATTCTGTAATCCCTATACCATGCTCATGTCAGTAAATGGCACAACCAGTCACTGTCCCCCTCACTGACATAATGATTCTGTTTAAGTATGTCAACTAAGAGAGGACTTCCACAATTATCTAAATAATACTTCCTCCAGTACTGCTGTCATTTTCTACTCTTCACAGGTACGTTTATTTTCTTCAGTTCTATGGCTATCATCCTCTAGAGTCTTATCACTTCATACCTAGCCTGACACAATAACCTTTTAACAATAGAGCAGAGCTGCAGATAAAACACTAGATTAGATATCAGGGAACCTGAATTCTACTGAAGCTGTATCACACAAGCTCTGTAACTTCTCTTGACTATAGATTCTTCATCTCTAAATAAAAAGTCTTGAGCTATACAACCTCTGCAATACTTAACAAGTTTCAACTTCTAAGTTGTTTTTTTTTCTGCCTCAATTTTTCCCCCTCCCGTTTGATATGCACCAGTTGTCAAATCAAACTTTAAAAAGTTCTATTACACCAATTTCATTTCCTATGATTCTCCATTGGTTATCTACTTTAAGTATACTACTTAGCTAGTTTTTAAATATTTCCTCCAATCAAGTGATAACCCCCTTTTCTAGATGAATTTCTCACCACTGCTATATAAAGACACTCTAGTTCATCTAGACAGATCAGATCGTTCTGCACACAAAAATGTTTTATTTTGTTTTTGTAAAATTTCTTTTCACTAACAGTGCCTATCTCTTCTCTAGCCCTCAAAATCTTACTTAGTCTTAAAGGCCAAGCAAACACTTAAAATGGAATAATAAAAAAATTATTAATCTAAAAGAAGAAAATAAAATGAGAAAAAGAAAATAAAGATGACATGGGACAAGTAGAAAACAATTGTCAAGATGCTAAATCTAACCCAAGAGTATCAATATTACATTAAATGTAAATAGTTTAAACATGGTAATTAAAAGGTAAAAATTGTCAGAGTGGGTAAAAAAGCAAGACCCAACTATATGTTACCTATAAGAAACTCAATTTAAATACAAAGACACACAGATTAAAAGTAAAAGGATAAAAATATACATACTAGGATATCACTAAATAAAAGCTGAAGTGACTATATTAATATCAGCCAAGGCAGATATTAGAATATGAATATAAGTAAGGACTGGATAATAATGATAATGATAAAGTGATTAATTCATTTACACAACATAGAATTAGAAAAAAAATAAAGTCGAAAATAAGATAAATTTAACAATTATTTTTCAATAACTGATATAAGTAGAAAGAAAATTGACAAATGTAACTAAGACTATAACTATTAACCAATCAGAACTATGTTATCAACCAATGAAATTAACTGGGATTGAAAGAACACCATACCCAACAACAAAAGACCTTTTCAAGCACACACGGAGTATTTCCTAAGTGCACATAGTGGGCCATAAAGTAAGTTTCATTATATTTAAGAGGAGCCAAATCATACAAAATATATTCTGTGACCACAATATTAAGAAATTAGAAATCAGTAAGAGAAATGTATTTGGAAAATATATGAAAATGAAATAAAACACTTCTAAATAACCCATTGGTCAAAGAAAAATTAGAAAATATTTGAAACTAAGTGAAAATGAAAACATAATCTGTCAAACTTGGTGGGATTCAGGTAAAGCAATTCTCAGAAAGAAAAATGGTTTAAAAACAATGACCTAGATTCCAACTTTTGAAACTAGAAAGAGCAAATTAAAGTCCAAATAACCAGAAGAAAATAAGCAAAATAAGAGAATAAAATATAAAATAGAAAAGACATGAAAAAAAACCCCACGAGATCAAAAGCTGCTTTTTGAGATGATCAATAAACTAAGTATCAGGAAAAACATCCAATCGGGAAAAAAAGAAAAACAGAAGTTGTCAATTTCAGGAATGAGAAAGTGACAGATCACTCCAAATATTAAAAGAATAATAAAAGAATATATTCTAATACAGTTTTAAACTTATATGAAATAAATTGCTTTAAAGATACTTTATTAAATTTTATTAAAGAAACAGATCACCTAAACAGCTTTATTTCTTTTTTAAAAAATTAAAATTTTAGATAAAATCCTTAAAAAAAACACTCATGTCCAAATGGCTTTATTTTTTAATTTAACCAACAAAAAATTAAAACCAATTCTACACAAACTCAGAAAATGTAAGAGGAATAAATATTTCTCAACCCATTCTACAGGCTATGCTTATACCAGAGAAATATACTACAAAAAAGACTACATTCCAATATTCTTCAGGAATATAGACACGACTCTACAAAATCTTAGCAAATGAAATCCAACAATATACATATATAATTATATATGATTTAGTGGGGTTTATCTCAGGAACACCAGTTGATATAATTGATTTGCTGAAAAAAAAAAGTATTTTGACAAAAATCCATCATCTATTCTTGATTGAAAACAACAAAACCTCTCAGAAAGCTAGGAATATAAATTTCTTCCACCTGATAATGGACATCTATCATCATACCTAATGGTGAAAAAATGACCACTTCTCTGCTTTAGATCAGAAACAGCAAAGAAATAAAGAAAAAAGATGGCACCCGCCAATTTTAGCAGAGGGAAAGCACGGAGCTGGCTCCTACCAGCCTCTGTCCTTGGAGTGTATCCCAGCAGGCCCTGCCCCTCGGTCCATTGCTTGCTTTAATTAATTAATTTATTTATTTATTATTTTCTTTTTTTACTCTACCTGAAGATATAAACAGTTAATAATGATTTTTAAAATCAAATGGACTTAGTTTTGCCATTGAGAAACAACTCAACTGGAAAATTTTTGACACTCTTTAATAATCTACTCTTTTCAGATGCTGTTAGCAGTTACATCTTGTAACATTTACTTTTAGCTTTTCAGTTAGTTATATCCATACTTATACAATTATGAAATTATTTTTGGTAGACTTATACATAAGTACAACTTTTTTTGGCAGGAAAAGGAAAAAAAAGTCTACTGCCAAAAAAGCCATGTTGAAAAACCCCAAACATTTGGTATATGTTTTAGAATACTTTTTAGCAATAAATGGATCAGTCTAAAGCTTTAAAATGCGCAAGTCAGCCTCTTGCACCTACAGCCTTGGCCCTTTTCCGAGGGCTGCTGCTTCACTGCACCCTTGGGCGAGTGTGCACGCAGGCCCTTTAAGAGCTGTTGCTCCGTTCACAACAGCTTCCACAGGTCTCCCGCGCGTGAGAACCCTGTGGATTTTAAAAGCCAGATGTTTAAGGGGCTCCTCTGTCATGTCCGGTACCGGTCTTAAAATGGAGATAACCAATGCAGGGTAGCGGCCCTTCTCTCCTCAGTGAGAAAGCTGTGGGTTTTGAGTTCCCCTTTGTGAGTCCCTGGAGTGGGCTTTACGGTGAGATTCTGCCTCAGCCTTTTTTACCCGCTTCAGTCTAGCTTTTTGTTTTTGATTTTTCCTTGTTTGCCTCTGAAAGCGAAGGAGTGTCTCTGCTGGTTTTTAGTCTTTTAGAGGAAATTGTTCCGTATGTCATAGCAGAGGTGCCGGTGGGAGAGGCGAGATGGAGAATTCTCCTATGTCGCCATCTTGGGCCAGGACCCACGCTGCCCTCCTCGTGGAGCGGTGTGTTTCCGGACACGTGACTCAGCAACAGTCTGTTCTTCAGTCAGATGGTCATTCTACTTCTCACTTGGCAGAAAGGTAGGAGCTACTGCTTGTTCCCCAAGTTAAATATGTTGTCTATATTTCTTAGAAGTATAAAGGAGAGAAGCATGCCTTATTGCTTCGTATCCAGAAAAACAGAGGGGGGATAAAATTTTTTTTTTGTCCCTAAATGAAAATAAGGATGAAAAATTGATGTGGGAAGAGAAAATACATGCCTTGAATTGATGAGAACAACAAGGTAGAATTAAGAACAAAAACCATCTACTGATGGAAGTCACAGACTTTGTACCGTAGACATGAAGATGTGCTCTAGAGCGCCAAGCCTCGTCTCTGACAATAGATAGTTTGAACAAAGCCACCCCTTTCCATTTAGTCACATGGGAAACTATTGTTTGAGCATCAAAGGAATGCTACTTAAAGTTCGTATTAGAAAATTGATCACCAAGTCCTTTCTCCAGATTCAATGAGAATAATTCACAGATATTTTTGACAGTGAAAAAGTAAAAAAAATCTAAATTTAAAACAAAAATTCTTGTTACTATTTTGATTGGAATTACATTATTTTATAAATTAATTTGGGAGGGAAATAACTAAATAACGTGTCTCCTAATTCAAATAATAATAGGCATTGTCACTCTTATTTAAACATTTTTTATGAATTTACATATAACATGTAAATAAGTTCTCACTGTAAAAAAATAAAAACAACACATATCCAATGAAAGTCCCCTTGAACCCACTTATATCTGGTCTCATTAGCGATTACCCCTGTCATTAAAATGGGATGCATCCTCTCAGAACTCTGCCTATAAGTTTACCTACGTCTATTTTTGTGCCTATAAAATATACAGTTTTGTTTTAAAGAGTATTATTATACCTCAAATATTATTTTATAATTTTATTTTTAACTTACTCTGTCTAGAAGAGTATTCCATGTCTAATTGCATAAGATATGTAACATAACCAAATTCTTTTTGCCTTTTTCATATTTCATAATGTTAATGTGTTGTAGCATATGTTATCATTCCCCTATTGATACAATTTATTTTTCTCTGTTTTTTTCCCTGCTACTACCAAATATTAGTGTAATTAACATGGATAGTTTAGAAGTGGATTTTAATTTTTAACTTGCATGAAAGTTTTTGTCCTTTAGTTGTTACACCTGATAACATTTGATGTTAGTACTTTTTGTTTAAAATGGTTTGTTGATGTTTCTGTATTTGCTAATAAGGATCATTATCCCTTGTTTTTCTCTAGTAAAATATATATACTTTTTTTTGTCTAACAAGTCTATGTCTATAAACTTAAAACTGCATTCTGTAATTATATCTTCATCCAAGTATTATTTATAATATGAGTAGTTCAAATATCTTAAACTTTCTTGAATTCTTTGTAATGTATGAAAAAGAGGCTTTATTCCTATAGTTTATTAGAGAAGGAAGGGGTATCTTTCGATTGTCAAGGCAGGGTAGGATTCTAAATGAGTTTGGGGATTTAAAACAAAAATAAAAACAAAAACTTATGTACTATCTTTGAAGACTGTAAAAGCAGAGGTGTTTTGAACATGAGCTATGACAAAGAATTTTACTGGTAACTTTGAGCTCAGTAAAGAAAATCTAATTAGAAACCTGCAAGTTTGTGTGTGTGGGTATGCACATGTATGTGCATATGTGTGTGTGTGTGTGTGTGAATGCACACACATGTGTTATTTTTAAAGGCCTAAAGCCAAATATACCTATTTGGTAAGGACATTTTTACTATTTGGGGAAAAATAATTGATTGAGTCATTTTAAGCTAGGACAAAAGAAGGCAGAGGGAGATAAAATAATATTTTTGAAGGGCAAGATCAAACAATAAAAATATAAACTGCTTTATAAGTGAATGAATGAATAATAAACAAATGCTAAAGAGTAGATTTCCTCAGGTATTAAAATAACTGTTGTTTGATATTTTGATTTCTTTGACCGAAATAGAAAGTGAGAGAGAGGCTAATACTTGTAACTTGCAGAATGACACATTTTAGGCCAATATCTGTAACGATAAGATTCCCAGTTAACACATGGGCAGGTCTGTGACGCAGATCCAGTGTTGAGATTGGGAAATGAAATTTTGGAAGAGAGATCTGTATGAATTGTAGGTTTTCTTTTTCATATTGGCATGATAGCCTATGTTTGAGTTAACCTGCCATATTAATCACAACTTGGCTGGGTTTAGAAATCTTGAACCATACCCTTTTCCTCAAAACTATTTATATATTGCTCCACTGTTTATTATTGGAGAGAAAAATCTGAATCTAACTAGATTTTACTTCCTTTGAAGATAATTTGTTTTTCTCTGTTTTGATGCATGTATAATTATTCCTTTATTCTTGAGATATAAAAAATATCACCAGATTATTTGAAGTACTAATTTCTTTTATTAATTCTGCTTATGACTTGGTTAATTCTTTTGAAATGACTTGGATCTCTCTTACATGCAGAATATTTTAGATTATTGCTAGAGTCTATGTGTTCAGAACACAGGGATCCTGTGGAACAGCACAGATTGCCCCCTATGAAGCTAGCCCTGAGCCTATCCCAATCAATATCTATAACCTGGTCAAAAGATTGCTTTGGCTAGCTAGCTATGAAGTATTTGCCATTTGCCTATACTCAAGGATAGAATTAGCTGCCCTGAAAACAAATAGCTAAGTAGAAGTGAGAATGGAGAGAAATGTATAGAGAAATGAAATGTGTGATAATTAACAAAGCATGGATGGCTGTAGGAGAAGCAACTATACATTCTATTTACCTCTGTTTCCTTATCCTTTTCAATTTTATCTTTTATTTCATAGGATCTGTTTTATTGGTTTTTCTTACATGAAGTAAAGTTTTTAATACCAAACTGTCTTCTTTCCTGTACTATGTTTAGAAAATATTTTCCATTGTAACCTGAGTACTATATTTACCTTCATATATTTTGCAGATTTTTCCATAGGCATCAAGTTGCATATTGTTTCTGTTTACTCATTTTTATTTGTGTAGAAATGCATATAGTTTTTATTTTTGCAGATAGTTAAAGTAGGAGCAGTGTTCTTTATTTATCTCATAGCCAGTATGGTCACTGAAAATATTTTTGCCTGATCTTGAGCCATGAATACGCATGATGTAAATTGACGGCTAAGTCAGTTACTCAGAAGCCAACCTACAACCACCAAGTGGTAGAAAAGTGAACATTACCTGCAGGGTTCTTCATTGTGCCTATATCTTTTCTGTTTTGTCTTGCTGATGTTGATTATGATGTCTAAAGCATATACATATTTCTATCCATATTTATATTTGGCCTGGCCCTCCAAAGCAGGCCCACTAAGCGCTTTTTCATAGGATCCTTCTTGTTCTTGCTTCTCACCATACTCTGTACTTTCTCCTTTGGGCAATCAATGTGTATAAATATTGAACAAAGCCTTTGGCTTGCTACTGATATATACCCCCAAAAAGAAAATAATGAAATAGTGTGGTCTCCTTCTACCACAATTACCCCACTCTCACATTTAGCCCAACCTTTATATATTACAAGCTACAGGTATGCTAGTGCATATTCTTTTGTTGTCTTTATGATGTAGATAGCTGCCATGTAAATTCAAGTAAGCTTTAGTCCTGGTTTATAAGAACTTATTTGAAGAAGCAAAGAAGTATACAGATGATGTAATCATGTCTACCACTGTCCCCCCAATCCTTGCTCCTCCTAATAAGTAGATTTTATTTTCTTTTTTCCAAGGTAGCTTTTCCTGTTTGCTTAATAAATTGGATAAATTTTAGAAGGGAGATTTTTGAAATACCATAATTACATTGTAACTAGACCCAGGTGTATTAAATCCAAGATAATATTTTAGATTATCTGGATCATATAGATGACACCCTTTCCTAGTTTCCAATCCTTGTCATAGATTTTTTCCCCATGTTAATACTCTGGATACTTTCAGTGGAGAAGGAGGAATCAGAATTGTGCCTTCATCACTATCATTCCCTGAAGTGCTCCCACCTATTTACAGAAAAATTTAAAAAGCTCAAAATAAGCTTTGGAAAAAAGAAAGATAATTAATAGACTCTGTGATATGAGATAAGACTTATCCACCAACTTCTACCACAAAGCAGAATGTATCTAATTCAGTAAGAAAGTCAGCAAGTGCTATATTAATGTTCAAATTTCACTTCTGTTGCTAACTCTTCATTTCAGCCTCAGTTTTCTAATCTACAAAAAGACACATTTGGATATAGAGAAAGTATTGAAATACTACAAAGATAAACTTGTAGGTATTTCTGAAGTAAAACTGACAGTCTGGCAGAGTACAGTTTTTTTTGGAAAAGGGAACAGCATTAGCAAATATTAAACAGGTTAGAAAGTGTGAAGCATGTTTACAGAATCTGACTGAACTTTAATTCAGTGGGAGATTGAACAGGAAACACATCAGTGACTCAATATCTTGCTTAAAAGTTTGACTTTATTGGGCATGTTGTAGGGAGACTGATTTTTTTTTAATTTCAAAAAGCAGAAGTGTAGGCTAGATAGTATGCCTTTAAATATAGTGTTATTCCTCTTTTATTTAGTTTTTTATCTTTACTATTAGCCCATTGTGCACCTACTGATTCTCACTCTTCAGCCCTTTTAATCAAATTTTTTATTCATTCTATGGAATGAACAATGGTTTAATGCTCATAGTGAGAAAATAATTTTACATATAGTGCCTTGAGTTTTTCAAATGAAAGTCATATATAATTCAAATAAAGAAATAGGTCAATATATATGTAGATTCAACACGTATGCCAACCTGAAAGTTTGAGATGCACAATAAGCAAAATGCACTCCACCTATATTATGGAAGTATCCCTGGAAGGCAAAGAAAATCGTGTTAACAAAGATAATTAGAAGTTAAATATAGTTAGTATTTAAGACAAAATGGACATGCAATAGAGTTGATGATAGAAGAGTCTTATAATGAAGTTAAAGCTATTGAAGGAAATTTTAGAAGTGTGAAAATTGAAAAGACATTTTTATCAAAGTATGAGTGATAAAGCTATGGTAAACTTACATAACAATTAAAACAAATTTCTATTCCAAAGTTCAATATATGCAATAATAAAAACTTTTCAGTAACTAAAGAGAAGAAATTAGATGTTCAAGCCAGAGATAATTTGTTTTGTAAGAAATTGATAAAATTTAAGTAGAATTTTAAGTGATTTCTAGAAAAATGCTTGAAGTTTAAATATTTACAAATTTAAAATGAAAGAATAAGAATCTATAGTAAGAAAAAATGTAAAAATTATATATGTACACATACATACAAATACACATACATACATAGACAGAGGAAAGAGATAAAAGAGAATAAAATATAAAATGCAACTAAAGTGTTTTACCGTTTGTTTCTTTTTTAAAAATTTTAAATAGAATTCAATCAACAAGATAACCAGTCTAACAATATAAAATGAGTGCTTCTCCTGTGAATGTAGTTAACTGGGAAACAAATTATTTTAGTTATGTTGTCAGTGTTGTGTTTTTAAATAAAGATTTCCTCTTTCCTGGGATAGCAGGTGATTGTGGAACTGTCTCCATTGAGAGCTGGTTTGGATTTTGGAAACAATGAAATCACTTAAAGCTAAGTCACCTGAAGGCAAGTAGCTAGTGTGTCCTTGACATTATCTAGCCAACTTTCACGTAGAAGAATTAAAGGAACTCTAGAGTTTAGTGTGTATTAGGACAATTTTGATTGCATGTGACAGAGTCAGAGTATAAATTAACATAAACAGCAAAAATAATTTATTGGAAAGGATCTGAAGCATGTCAAATGCTTAAAAAAAATTAGCTTCCAAAACTAAGTCAACTCTGGGGACTTCTGGAATTTATAGTGGGACTTCTGTGCTAATCATGCTTATTTTCATGTAGTGGTGATATGGATATAGGCAGGATTTTTTATTTTAATTTTTAATTTTTTTTTTCAATTATAGTTGACTTACAATATTAGTTTCAGGTATACAACACAGTGATTAGACATTAATATAATTTATGAAGTGATAACCCCAATGAATCCAGTACCCATTTGATACCATAACATTATTATTAAAATACTACTGACTATATTCCCCAAGATATACTCTACATTCCCATGACTATTTTGTAACTACCAATTTCTAACCTCTTACTCCCCTCCCTACTTCACCTCACTCCCCACCCCTCAATCTGACAGCCATCAAAATGCTCTCTGTATCTATGAAGTTGTTTATTTTGTTTGTTTGTTTATCCTGTTCTCTAAATTCCACATATGACATTTGTCTTTCTCTGACTTATTCTACTCAGCACAATACCCTCTAGATCCATTCATGCTGTTTCAGGTGGCAAGATTTCATTCTTTTTTTATGGCTGAGTAATGTTCCATTGTAATACACACACACACACACACACACACACACACATATACACATACACACACACACATATATATATATACACACACCTCCTCCTCTTTATTTATTCATCCATTGATAGACACCCAGGTTGCTTCCATATCTCAGCTATTGTAAATAATGCTGCAATGAACATATGAGTGTAGGTATCTCTTCAAAGTATAGTGTTTTGGGTTTCTTTGGAATAAATACCCAGAAGTGGGATTACTGAGAACTTCTTCATCTCTTTTTATAACCTTTGTATTAAAGTCTACTTTGGTATCAGTATTGCAACCCCAGGTATTTAAATTTTCATTAAAATTTGTTTCCATTTTCATGAAATATTCTTTTTCATTCCTTTACTTTCAGAGTATGTCTTTCAATTTAAAGTGAGACTCTGCAGGCAGCATATGTAAGGGTCTTATTTTCTTATCCATTCAGTCACCCTATCTTTAGATTGGAGAATTTAATCAATTTACATTGAAAGTAATTGTTGATACAGTTATTGCCATTTTATTATTTGTCTTTTTTTATCTTTTTTTCTTTCTTCTTCCTAAAGAAATTCCTCTAATATTTGCTGTATTACTTGTTTGGTGATGATGAACTCCTTTAGGTTTTTCTTGTCTGGGAAGCTCTTTATCTGTCCTTCAATTCTAAATGATAGCTTTGCTGAATAGAGTAATCTTGGTTTCATGGTGTGTATATATACACAATAGAATATTACTAAGCCATAAAAAATGTAATCTTACCATTTGAAATGACATCAGTGGACCTAGAAGATATTATGCTAAGTGAAATAAGTCAGACAGAGAAAGACAGATACCATATGATTTCACTCTTATATGCAGAATCTAAGGAACAAAATAAACAATGAAAACATACTCACAGATACAGAGAACAAACGTGATTGCCAGATGGAAGTGGGGTTGGGGGATGGCTGAACAAAGTGAAGAGATGAAGGAGTACAAATTGATAGTTACAAAACAGTCATGGGAATGTAGAGTATAACATAGGGAATATAGTCAATAATATTGTGATAACTATGTATAATGCCAGGTGGGTACTGGACTATTCAGAGGGATCACATTGTAAAATACATAAATGACTACTATGCTGTACACCTGAAACTAATATAAAATAATATTGAATGTCAACCTTAATTAAAAAATAAAACTAGAAAAATAAAATAACAGTAAAAAGGATATAGTAAATATATAAACTAGTAATGAAGTTATTATCCTTATCAAGTATTATACACTATACATAGTTGTATGTGTAGTATTTTTATATGACTAGCAGCACAGTAAGTTTGGTTACATCAGCATCACCACAGACATGTGAGTAATGCACTATGCTACAACATTATGATGGTTATGACTTCACTACATGATAGGAACATTTCAGCTCCATTTGAGTATTTTAAACACTGCTGTTCTCAGTCTATGCAGTCTGTCATTGAAATATTCTATGCAGTGTGGGACTGTAGTTGAATGCCTACCATAGAATAGGAATTAATTAAAATTCAGTTCTCTTCTAATTCTTTCTCTACTTTAAAAAATGATACTTTAAAAATAGGATATACAAAAATCTTTTTGTTACTTAATTGTTATCTACCCTTTTTAGTTTAAACTTTCTGTACTCCTTTGAATTTATTTGGAACTACTTGCAGTTCTTCTAAATAGGTGTTGTCTTTTCTACCTGGAATGCTATCCCTACCAGACTCCCCTATCCTCCTCACACATCAGACAGTGTAGGACATAGCACTTGGCATACAGTAGCTGCTAGATAAATATTTGATGGATGTCTGAAATTTTTATGCATGTCATTGGTTACCTGGATTTAAGTAAGAAGCTGCACATTGAGCCTTGTATACACACACACACACACACACACACACACACACACACACACACACATATATACCATATATATATATATATGTACACATAGTATATACATATATATACATACATGTATATATATGTATTACTATGTTAAAATCTGTCAATTTTTCCTTATAGTAACGTGTTTAGATATACTCTTTCTACAATTTGTTGGATTTGCTCTTCTACAGAGTTCATTCTTATCTATGTTATCATCCACCTCATCAGTATATGATGGCTAAGGAAAGCCCAAGAACATGCTGTAGGATATACTTATGTCTAGTTATGAATCCACTTACTTCGTTATTATTTTACCCAAATTTCTCCATCCCTTTACCGAAGCTGGTACATCAGGGACTGTCCAATACCTTGCTGAAATGCAACTTACTCAGTTAACCTAGTAACCCTATCAGGAAAGGAAATGAAACTTGAGATAATTTAATTTCTCTGACTCTAGAACATGATTATTTTAGAAACTCTCTGCTTAATAATACAATCCATATTTTACCTCTCATCAATATCAAATTCATGGGTCTATATACTGTCACTCAAACCTTTGCTATTAAGAAAATGTTGGTAATCTTGCCAGCATCAGTTTTCTGGAGCTTTCTAATTTTGAGTGGTATTCAGAGTATCCCAACAGTTGCTCAGCATTCTCTCTGCAAAATGTTTTCACAATACTAGGTTGTAAAATGCTTCTGTGACTGGCAATTGCAAAAGATAATTCTTAAAATATTTTGAGCACTGTTTCCTCTGTTGAGTGATGTTACTTCATCCCCAGAGTAATCAGATGGCCTCCCAAGGTGAGCACTTTAAAAGACAATATTCATCTGGAATCTAAGTTGATGCATTTATTTTTTTAAAAAGCAATCATTATATTTCCAGTTTTAAGAGTTAAATTCAGTATTCATTTTCCTAAGAGCTGGAGAGTACCTTAACAATCAACTCTATAATATTGTGGATCAAGAATCCTATACTCTAGGGGATAAAATAAATTATTGATGATCACATATCTCGTTAGTGGTAAAACTAGGACTAGATACCTAATTTTATAAAATGCCACCTATATCAGAGGCTGACAGTGTGAAATTCATGTATTGAGTTTAGAGAAGCTACTGAACTAATCATAGTGTATGAAAAATTCTGTTTACATGAACAATGCATTTCTTACTGTTGAGTTATTTACAACTTTCATTATATTCTCAAAGCAGTACATGAACCAGAAATGTTAAGAACCATTGATGTAGATCAGGTGGGTAATTACAATTTCAAAGATTAAATAAAATATTAATGTCTAAAGGTAGTTTAAATATAAACCTTAGAAATGTATTCTCATTCTTATGAACTACAGAGAGACACAAAATCAGAAAAAAAAGTTTCAAGTTTTCACTATATTAACATTAGGTCATACTCTTAAAATCTTATGCATTCATCATAATCACTCCTGAATATAATGATAGCCTAATCATCACTAGAGTGCAAGTTGGTTTATGAGGATTTGCATATTTGTTTTGTAAATGTTTCATGGGTGAAATTATTAATTAGCATCTAATTAATATTTGTGTTTCTGAGAACATATTTTTTAAACCTCAGAATCAAGAAAATAGAGAATGGTTAATTATCCATTGCTGATTTCTTCTTTAAAATTCCTCATTGCTAAACTCAACAGCACAAAAGAGAGATTAATAAAAATAAATCTGAAGTAACTTAATCGCATTCTTTTCATTTTGCCCAATTACTGAGATTCTTTAACTATGTCTTCATCCATTCTAAAGCATTATTAAATAAATATTTTGTAAGCATTTAATAAACTTGCAAAGGATAATAATTGTTAGTACTTGAGAATTATATTGAAGAATTTCCCCGAAATGTTGGAATGATGAAAAGTGTAATTTGAACTATAAAAACAACACCTAGATGAAATATGACCAGGCCGCAAAACACTAAGTTAAGAGACTGTAATTCAAAATAAGTATATTTTGCAATAAAGTGATCTGGGGGTAGTTCTAGACTCGGTAATACAGGAGCTGCCCTGAGCTACACTGTATAGACTTAGATTCAGAAAAGCCTGTGCTTGAATTCTGAGCTCCATCGCGTATTACCTGTGGAACAATGAGCAATTTACTTACCTCTCTATTTCTTAATTTTCTCATCCAAAAACTGGGAATAATAATAATAAATAAAATAATGCCCAACAACTAAGATACAGTCGGTAAGCATCTTTAACAGACAAGCCATCAGTATTAAGGTTGTGTCCAGATAAGAATATTAAAATTATACAGGTACAGAGATGAAAATATTCACAGAAGATAAATAGAGGAGTATACAGACAAGTGAGAGTAGGTAAAAACTTTGACATTACATCATTTACACTATCCACATGAGAAGGATTCTTGATCGGAAGAGTTTTCTCATCCACTGATTACACTGGAAAAGTTTCTCTAGCTATCCTCACTGATAACTTTGGGTGAGATCCTGTAAATTTCTTCTATTATAGTTTGGCTTCTCAGATAGTTGACTCAGTGAAGATAGTTGGCACAAATGTGAAAAGAATATATTAACTGTATTGATTTGAAAAGTCTGGACATTGTCATGAGTGTCATTTCTCATTGTAAACTCATGCATTGACATTTTGGGGTCACTGTCAGTCTCAATATTTGGGCCTATTTTAGTGAGCTTTAGTAAATCTCTTGTCACTTTTGGGATCTAACAAGAGTAAGTCTTTCTTAACAGTCCCAGTAACAGGCTGTTTAGCTTCAAGGGCATTGTTCCTTTATCTGGGAATATCTGACACTTTAATGTTCACATGAATCACTTGAAAACCTTGTGAACAACAAATTCTGATTCAGCAAATCTATGGTGAGGCCTCAGATTCTACATTACTAGGACACACCCAGGTGAGGTTCTTGCTGCCAATGTATGGGCCACATTTTCATAACAGAGGCATTAGCCAAATTAGAATCACCTGAACAACTTCCTAAACTACATACTCTAGAAATTCCCTCCTACGTACTGAACTGGAATCAACAAGAGTGGGGTTGTAGTTTTAAATTGTACCCAGGTGATTCTAATGAACAGCTAGATTCAGGATTCACTGTTTTAAGTGGCTGTGCCAATCTTCAAGTTTCTACAAATGTGACCAAACAAAAACAAAAACAACACATTATATACCACATTGTTGTTAAATATTTGAGAAGCTCTTCTGGGATCTTTTGTAAGAATGCTTTATGACTCTTATTGAGAAACATGTTAGTGTCTATTCAAAAGAATGTTGCTTTTTTCCACCCCATGGTTTGCCATTTATTTTTATAGTTGATTGATCTTTTAGATGCTGAGATGGAGAGAAAACTAAAAAGGAGATGCAAATAGGAAAAATGACAATTATTTTATATAACATAAATGTATAATATGTATAATATGTTGAAAAGAGCATTGGATATGAAATTGTCATTGTACATTATCATTTGTGTTAGATAATTTTGCCCAACTGTTGGGAAAATTGAAGTGTTCTGAGCACATTTCAGGTAGGCTAGGCTAAGCTATGCATTTTGGTAGGTTAGGGGTATTAAGTGCATTTTTGACTTAATGAGGTTTTCAACTTTTGATGGGTCTATTGGGTAAGTCAATGAGAAACTTTATAAGATACATATACATGTAATTTCTATTTCTCTGCAAGCAAACACTGCATTGTATTATATTAGGGCAAAAAGATAATTTATAGTAATGAAGACATGAACAAAAGGGGGAGAAAGTAAAAGTAATCCTATAGATACAAATATTTGGTTCTATATTTTTAAAAACCTTTTCCTTTGGATCTAAATTATAATAAACTACACGAATTATACTTGAACAGTAAACAGTCAAGCTTCAGAGTCCTGAATAATATTTATAAATTTTATAGTTTTTTTTTAATTTTAAGTAGCATTTATTAAATATATTTATTATATCAGGGGTCCCTAATCTCTGGGCCACTTACTGGTACTGGTCAGTGGCCTGTAAGGAACTGGACCACACAGCAGGAGGTGAATAGTGGGCGTGTGAGCAAGGGAAGCTTCATCTGTATTTGTAGCCATTCCCCAGTGCTAGCATCACCACCTCAGCTCTACCTCAAATTATTAGGCATTTGATTCTCATAGGAACACCGGTCCCTGGTGCCAAAACTTTGAAGACCACTGCTTGTAGTATAGATGTATTAAAATTCAAGTTTTGAAACAGCAGTGCTTCATTTCTTCAAACCAAGATTTGCAAAAATATGCTGTTTTGTCAATTGTTGCATACAATCAGTTGTCCTTTAATTTTCTAAGAATAGTCATATTCAATGAACCAGTTTTGAAACAATCACTTATTCATGCCTGAACGTTCACACATCCAACCTAATCTAGAAAACAATATATTAAGTCTAAAAGCTTATTTTTTTGCTCAAAATAAATATGTTAGAGCTTATGTACCAATTAGACCTTATGAATTTATCATAAAATTAGTCTTAGGTATTTCACTGAAAAGGTAGAAAAGCAAATTCTGATATTAATGTTCCACACCACATTTGTTTTTTTCAGAATATCTGAACTCCTCATTTTCCAAACTTGTCATTTTCAGGGTAACTTGTTCCCTTAAAAAATGTGATTTTGGTGAAATTACAGTTTTTTAGTTGGTGTTTACAGCTCGGAGTAGAACTTTTTTAAAGCTTATCATTGTTATTAATAAAACAGGTGTCACTTCAGGAAGCTGTTGAAAATTGCATGTAAACTTTGTTTGGTTTATGATGAAATGATAGTTATAACAACTCATACAACCTTCTACTGACAAGAAAATTGTGCACAAAAATCCCAGACTACAATGTCAGCCTCCTAAAAATGTTTTATATCTAAACCTGAAATATTGAAAGAGATGTTGCTTATAACATATGCAGAATAAAAGCATTCTTAATTTTTAAAATGACAAGACTTTTTAGTTTAACCATGTCATATTTATGACAAGAGAAAAACTACTTATTTTGGCAGCTTGTGACTTAATGAAGCATTTAAGTATCAATACAAGGCTTCATTAAATGGAAACATATGGCAAACCGTATCATTATTTAGTTATTCAAATGTTGAAGAACTGTTAGAGTTTAACAATGTAAATAATATCTAGTAAATGTATCACTTCATTGCTGAGTTTCAGAAAATATTTTAATAGAACATTATACATTTTGCCATTATATTTACAACTATAATGAGTTAATTTTAGTGGTCTTCATATCTCATTCAAAAAAGTAAGATATGAACAATAGATTTTAAAAAGAGAAAGAACCTCAGCAGAAAGTTTCTTGGACTTCCTTTACATAGAATAAATTACATACTTTGATCAAATTTTTTGTTAGGAAAATTATGTCTTAAATTTAAGAGAAAAATTGTTAGGTCTCTAGACTTTTTTCTAAATGGTTTTTCATAAATAAATAATATGCATTAGAATATCAAAGAAAATATAGCTCATATATTTACACTAAAATCATATCCTCTAACTCTAGTGCAATATTTTGATTTATAAAAAATATGTATTTTGTCATTTAAATGACCTAACTATATTTCTCATATATTTGGTCTTTGTGAGGGTTCCTGGCTCTTAGCTCCTAAAACCCTTGGAATTTCTGTGTGAAGAGCTGTAAATGTATCTTTTCTTATATTAATAAGATGACTTTTGGACCTCCACTAAGGTTGGGGGTACTGATTGCAAGGAGAACCAACCATGTGGTTGGAGGGTTGGAACTTTTAGTCACACCCTTGGACCATCAGAGAGAGGAAAGGACCTGAAAGTTGAATCAGTTGCCAATGGTCAGTGATTTAATCAATCATGCCTACTTAATGAAACCTTTATAGAAACCCAAAAGGTTTTTATAAAGGTTTTTTTCAGAGAGCTACCAGATTGGTGAACATGTGGAGATGGGGAAAAGTGGTGTCTAGGGAGGGCTTGGAAGCACTTGGTCTTTCCCCATACTCAGCCTAATGCATCTCTTCTATCTGGCTTTTCCTGAATTATATCATTTTATGATAGACCAGTGATCTAGTAAGTAACATGTTTCTCTGAGTTCTTTGAGCCACTCTAGAAAATTAATCAAACCCGAGGAGGGGGTGTGGGAACTTCTGATTTATAGCCAGTAAGTCAGACGTACAGGTAGCATAGTTAAAATGACCTTATTATCTAAAGCAATATACAGATTTAATACAGTCTCATCAAAATCCTAACAACATTTAAATATATATATATATATATATTAAACAAAAAATAATCAAATTTCTTTGGAAGCACAAAAGACCCCAAATAGCCAAAGCAATCCTGAGGAAAAAAGAAAAAAAAAAAAACAAGTGTGGAGGTGTCACTCTTCCTGACTTCAAATTATACTACAAAGCAACAATAATCAAAATAGCATGGTATTGACATAAAAACAGACACACAGATCAATGGAGCAGAATTGGGAATCCAGATGTAAACCCCTTCATTTATGGTGAAATAATTTTCAACAAAGGAGCCAAAAACATACAATGGAGAAAAGAAAGCCTCTTCATTAAACCATGCTGGTAAACTTAATTGGAAACTTAACTGGAAAGTTACATACAAAAGATTGAAACTAGACTGTTGTCTGTCACCATAAAACCAAATTAACTCGACGTGGATCAAGGACCTGAATGTAAAACCTAATAGAATAAATAGCATAGAAGAAAACATAGGTATTAAACTCATAGACCTTGGATTTAGAGAGGATTTTATGAATTTGACTTCAAGGCAAGGGAAATAAGAGCAAAAATAATTGAATGAGACTATCAAACTAAAAGCTTCTGCATAGCAAAAGAAACTATCAACAAAGCAAAGAGGCAATTATCTGAATGTGAGAATATGTTTGCAAACAATGCCTCTGGTAAGGACCTAATATCTAAAAAATATATGAAAATCTTATACAATTCAATAATTTAAAAAAATCCAATTACAAAATGGACAGAGGACTTGAACAGACATTTCTCCCAAGAAGAGATACAAAAGGCCAACAAACATATGAAAAGATGCTCAACTTCACTAGCTAGTAGGGATATGCAAATCAAACTACAATAAGATGTAATCTCACACCTCTTAGAATGACTGTCATCAACAGGACAAGTAATAACAGGTGTTGGAGAGGTTGTAGGCAAAAACAGAAACTTGTACACTGCTGGTGAGAATGCAAATTGGTACAACCATTATGGAAACAGTATGGAATTTCCTCAAAAAACTAAGAATTGAATTACCATATGATCCAGCAATCCCTCTTCTGGATATTTACCCCAAAATCCTGAAAATATTTATCCACAAAGATATATGCACCCCAGCATTATTCATGTTGGCCAAGACATGGAAACAACCAAAGTGTTCTACGATAGATGACTGGATAAAGATATATACATTGGAATCTTACTCAGCCATAAGAAAAGATGAAATAGTGCCATTTGCGACAACATGGATGGATCTTGAGATAATCATGCTAAGCAAAATAAGTTAGATAGAAAATTTGAAAACCATATGATTTCACACATATGTGGGATATAAAACCAAAAGCAACAAACAAACATGACAAACAAACAGAAACTCATGGACATGAACAGTGGGTTAATGGTTACTAGAGGGAAGGAGGGGTAGATAGAGAAGTAGATAGGGATTAAAGGGTCAAATATTTGGTTTTGGAAATCATAACTTTGGGTGGTGCACACAATAAAATATATATACAACATACTGTTGAATTATACACTTGAAACTTATTTGTCTTTGTTAGTCAATGTCACTCATTAATTTTAAATAAAATATAAAATAAAATCCAAGCAGGGGGTCTTAGAACTTCTAGTCTATAGCCTGCCAGTTGTCACCTGGGCTTCTGACCAGCATCTAAAGTTAGGGAAAAGGGATCAGTTTTTTGAGACTGAGCCCTCAACCTATGAAATCTGATGCTACATCAGAATTGAACTGAATTCTTGAATACCCTTCTGAAGTTAGAGAATTGCTTGGTGTTGTGTGGGAAGTCTCCTACACACACACACACATTGGAATTAGGTCTAGGAACCCAAAAGATTTAAAATTTAACAATTATCCAATTATAAATCTCATGTTGTGGTTCTCCAAAGAGGGATATAGGTAGTCTAATCAGAGTAATAAATAATTAGGCTATTTGGAGACATCTGAATAGCTCTGAGGTATGTGTTCTATTCCAGTTTTTGTCATTTTTCTGGGCACCACACTGTTTAAAGTCTAAATAAAATATTTTTAAATGTTTGATTTGCTCAAGGTAAACTGCTTAGATACACTCTGAAATGTCTATAATTGCCAGATTTTTAACATATATGGTAACAAAATGTCAATAATAGCTTTTTATTACTCTGCAAACACTTATTAAACCTTAACTAAGCAGTGCTTTATGATATAGTCATTAATATCACTGAGCTGCTTTTAGACAATTTACATTTAAAATTACTGAAAACATGGGAGTTCAGAAGCAAATGATTATATTCTACTTAGGGTCATTGAAAACAGGACAATTTAATTTTATATTGAATCTTTCATACAAATTATTTTAAAGCACGTTAGAAAATAATTAAATAATTCAAAGGAATTATAAAATAATGGAAAACAGGAAATATAAATAAAATTCAAACCTTATAATCAAAGAATCATATTTTTAGCTAAGAATTGAAATAAAAATGAAGTCAGTGATGTTTAGAATGAAGTATAGGGCAGCTGTTCTTGCAGTGGAAGATATGCAATGGCACTAGAGTATAATGTTAGAAAAAGGGGTAATTAAGAATGGCATAAAATATAGCGTAAATCAGTCTATCACTATTAACATTGAGTGGATCCATATAAAACACCAGCATTTTGTAACAAAAAGACATTTACAGAATTATAACTATATATATATATATATATATAATTGTGTGTGTGTGTGTGTGTGTGTGTGTGTAACAAAATGGCTATAATGGAAAAGCAAATATCACATTTAATAGTTACTTAGAAATAAATATTACTTTTCAGCTTCTGGCTATGTCAATATGTAGAAAAATTTAATACATACTATTGCATTCCTCAGTATATTCTTCAGTATATTCTTATTTATAGATTATTATAGAAGATATGCAAGGATGACTGATGAAATGTTTAAGGTGCTGAACTGTTTAACTGACTAGCAAAGTATAGTGCAGTGATTCATAAGAATACGAGTTTGAAATGAATCTAATCTTGGTTTAAGTGTGAAATATGCCACTTATTAGACATTAGGCACCTTCAGATATTTTTATTAATATTCCAGTCTTTAATATTTTAATTTTTAATATGGAAATAATAATAATACATCTATCTCATAGGTTTGTTGAGATTATGTGAGAAATAATGCATGCAAATGATTTGACAGATTTGACAGAATTTTTCTGGAGAGATTTGCCTTCAAAAGAGAGATTTGCCTTCAAAAGTAATCCAGAAACCTCAAAGCTTTAAAGAATAATTTTAAAAGAACAAAGCCAGTGATGGACTCTGTCACCACTCAACCTGTAAGGAAGTCTCATATATAGAAACAAAAACAAAACAGAAAACAACCCATCCTGAGTTAGGAGCAAAGTCAAGCATACATGTACACCAAGTAGGAGCAGAGACCAAGAACTTCATATGCTCACGTAATCTGATAAAGATTATAAAACAAGATTTTAAAAATTATCAAAAGTTTTAAAAAGCAATCAAAACCTTAATGAAAAGATAAGACACTATGAAAATATAAGATTATCTTAAAAATAAGAGTACTTTGAGAAATGAGAAATACTGCAATCAAAATGTAAATTGTGAAAAGATGTATTATATAGAATATTTGACACAGTTGAACAGCTAATTAGTAGGTAGAAAAATGTTTCTGAAGAAATTAACCAAATGCAACATTGATAGATGAGGTTATAGAAAGCATGAAAGAGAGGTTGAGACATGAATGATAGAAGGAAAGGATCAACAGATAGATGTATGATGATCTAAGAGGACAAAGAAAAGAGACAATGACGGAGACTTCTTCAGATGTGCTAAAAGTTAGGAATCTTCAGATTCAGTAATGACAAATGTCTCCAGCAGGATAAATTAACACATATTATATTTCTTAAGTTCAAAAATAGAGATAAAATAAAAGATCTTAAAAGTAATCAGATTTAGGAGACGGTTTACAAAGCAAAGACTATTAGACAAAAAATACCAACTAAATATATGTAGATAGATAGATATAAATATAAATAGATAAATGCAAAAAATTCTAAATTGCTAAGAGAACAGCAATGACAAACTCACATCGTTTGCTACTAAAAGAGCCTTGCTGTATGACATCTTAAACAAAAATTCGAAAGAGAAAGTGAATCCATAATCAGAGTACAAATCAGCAGTAATCAGAGTGCAAAAAGCAAAAGTAAAAAAAATGTATCATGTAGGTATATCTGAAGAACTGTCTATTAAATAATAATAACAATGCCAGATTAGAGGTCATGAAATAAAAGTAGAACTAAAATATAAGACAATAAAAACTTGCTGAAAAATGAAAGAGCAATTGCATATAAAATGTTGTAAGTTTATATTAGGATAAGGGTATAAATATTACTTTGATTCAAGAATTTTGTTAAAATTGATTATCCACTAAAAAATTAAATGAAAATGTATAAAGAATATGAAATATATTGATTGTGTAAAAAAGAAACAAAAATACAGGTTGAACAAAACTAAAGTCTGTTTACTTAAAGGATATCATAGTAGGCATATCTCCAGAATAATTTAGATAAAATGAAAAAATAAGCAATATTAGGGATTTCTGCTTCTGGCATTGATGCAGAGATATCTTTAATCAGCTCTTATAGTTAGGGCAATTAGGAAAGCTAAAATAAATATAAATTCTGTTGGAAGGTATTTGGAGAGGTAGGTAATAAAAGAGTAAAGAATTTACAGACTATGATGGAATGTGGAAAAGGACAGAGACTTGAAGAGATGAACCCAGTTTTTATGGTTACTTATAATTGTGTTAAGGGCAAGTATGATATGGACACAGAATAGACAAATCAATTAAACAGAACAGATTCTCAAACCCACATTTCTATAATCAATTGATTTTTCACTAACATGCTGAAGAAATGCAGTGAAGAAAAGGAGTCTTTTTAATGAAAATGCTGAAAAAAATTAGCTATCTACATGGAAAATAATAAACTTTATTATTTTATACCACACACAAAAATAATTTGAGGTAGATTCTGAAAAATAACGGCTAAATCAGAAAAGCTTCTAAAACAAAACAAAACTTCTAAAACTATCTTTCTAACTTGGGAGAAGCAATGCTTTCTGAGCTAGCAAACAGTGATGATCATAAAAGAAAAATAAAAGTTGACAAATAGGATGTTATGGGTTGAATTGTGTCCCCCTAAAAAAGATATGTTAAAGTCTTAACACCCACTACTTCAGAATGTGATCTTATTTAGACATAAGGTCATTGCAGACGTAATTAGTTAAGATTAGGTCAAACAGAAATAGGTTGGGACCCTAATCTAATATGACTCGTGTTTCTATAAGATGACAACTATGAGAAAGGACACACACACACACAAGAAGAATGCTATATAAAGACAGGCCGAGATTGTAGAGATACATTTATAAGTCAAAGCATGCCAAGGATTGCCAGCAGTCACCAGAAGCTAGGAGAGAGACATAGAACAGATGCTCCTTCAGAGCTCTCAGAAGAAACCAACCTTACCAACATCTTGATTTTGAACTTTTAGCCCCAAGACTGTGAAAAAATAAATTCCTGTTATTTTAACCACCCAGTTTATGGTACTTTGTTATAGCAGCCCCAGGAAACTAACATATAAGACTTCTTGAAATTAAAAACTGCTCACCAAAATTTACCATTTAAGAAAATTAATAGGCAACTCACAAACAGAGAAATATTGGCAGAATGAGTACCTAATAAAAGGATATAAAAAGAATTCTCTCAACTGAATAATTAAGAGACAAACCACCCAATTAAAATAACAAGCAAAAGATTTGAACAAACTTTGTAAAGGAAGATATACACATGCCCAATAAACATGTGAAAGAATATCTAACGCTAGTAGCAATCAAGAAAATATTTATTAAAAATATAATGAAATAGCACTGTATACTCACTGGTGTATATAAAAAATGACAATATCAAATATTGAGAACATAAAGCAACCAAAACTCTCATTTTTTCTTGATACGTATGTAAAATAATACAAATATTTTATAATGTTTGATTGTTTCTTATAAAGTGAAATATATACCTCCCCATCAATCCAGAAAGTCCACTCCTAAGTGTAACTCAAATGAATTGATAATATATATTCACAAAGAGTTGTATATGAATATTTACTTCAATTTTATTTGTGGAAGCAAAAATTGAAAAGAGCCCAGATGTCCATTAAATGGAGAATGGAAAAGAAAGAATAGTGTGACCATACAGGTTATTACTATTAATCAACGAAAGGGAGCAAACTACTTATACCTTAAACAACATGGTTTATCTCAAAAACATTATGCTGCATATATGAAATCTGCCTGAGGACATACTCTATGATTTCATTTATATGAAATTCTAGAAAATGCTAAAATAATTCATGATGGAAAAAAAATCAGAAGAGTAATTGTAGGAGGATTGACTGAAGAGGGACAGGAAAGAATTTTCTGGGCTGATAATATTCTCTGTACTTACAGATATTTGAGTTCATAGATGTATATGTTGGTCAAAACTCATAGAATGGTACAAGTTTTGCATTTCAATGTGTGTAAATGTTATCTTCAAAAAGATCAGTAAATAAATATTGAATTCTAGCTAATGATATGTATGCTGAAGTTGTAGAGATGCATCTTTGAGGTTCAGAAAATGAGAGTTTGATGTATAGAGATATAATAGATGGAAAAATACACAATATGGTAAATATAGCAAATTTAATTGTAAAATCTAATTGGAGAGTATATAGTGTACTATTCTCTCAACTTTCAGGTGTTCGTGATGGAATATTTGGGGGAGGGTATGGGGAGAAGGATGGACTATTATAAAAGGAACCAAAGTGTAAGAAATCCAGGGCGCAAGTATAATAAAAATTAAGCTAGAAACTTGTAGAGACAAGTATAAAATTACAATACTGAAAACAGAGGTAGCATTATAAATCAGGGATGAAGAATGGGTCAGTCAATAAATGGTTTCAGAACAATTGGCTATCCAATTGGAAATAGATACCTCAGACCTGACTCAAAAATAAAATCCAGATGGATTAAAGATCTGTATATAAAAGCAAAAACTATTATTTTTAGAAAAAATATCCTATTTTATTTTGAATTTGGGATTGGCAAGGATTTTCTAAAATAGCCACAGGAAAAAAAAATAAAAAAAAATAATTTTACACTAAAATCAAAATTACTTCTTTATAACAAAGGCCATCATAATAAAAGTGAAAAGACCAGCCACAAACTGAGTAACATTTTTAATGCACATAACTGACCAAATTTTATATCTAACATAAAAGAAAATTATACAAATTATAAAGAATAACCCAATTGAAAAATGGACATCAGGAAATTCACAGAGGCAGAGTAGAAAATGGCAAAAGAGAAAAACTGAAAATGTGCTAAGCTGTACTAGTACTTGGAAGTGATAAATCAGATATCAGTAGACCATTCATAATTTATATCCTGTTTTGTGAAGTATTGGGAAGATATAGGGAAACTGGGACTCATATATACTAATGAAAAGATAAATCAGCTTAGTCAAAGATGTACATACCTAGTAGGCCCAGCAATCAATGCTAGGTGCCTTTTCTTGAGAAAATCTCACACGTATAAAAAGACAAATCTGTGGTGCTCATTGCAACCTTATTTGGAAAGTGACAGAATAGAAACAATTTTATTGTCTTAGATTTATGCATACAGTGAAATAATGGAATCTAAAAATTTACATATATAAACTTTATATATAGCAACATGGATACACCTCAAAAATGCATTATAAATAAAGAATAAAATTGCAAACTATCAAATTTACAATGATAACCACTTATGAATAATATTAAACACAGAAAACAATAGAATACATGATTTAAAAATACATGTATAGAAAACATTTTCAAACATGTTTGGAGTTATATCAGTTTTAAGATAATTTTTGTCTCTTAGGAGAAAGGGAAAGGGACAGAAAGGGAGAGATGGGGCTATGAATGTATATGTCCCTTTATTTTCTTATTTTTAAAGAGCCAAAGTAAATATTAGAAATATGGCAAAATGTTAATATAGATATCTGTTGTATAACTTTCCATAGTTTTCTTTTGCTGTTAAATATTCTGAATAAAATTAAAATTTTGTAAAAGAGGGAAAATATCTCATAATTTATTTGACTACTCTAAAGAGAAATAATATGTACTTTTGAATTATAAAAATATGTGCTTCATTTAAATTATTTATATGCTTGAAAGGAGTTATTCATTTTCTTTTGAGAAACTTTCTGCGGTGTCTTCACCAGGATTATTTTTATCCTTGCAGATCACTTTTGTAAGATGCTAGAAATAATAAGTAAAAAGGAGCAGTAACCTAAAAATTTTAAGCAGATGGGAAAGTGGAAAGTTTAGAAAGATGCAATGAAAAACAAAACCCTCTCTGACAAAGCAAAACTCTTCCATTCCCTTGAAGTCCAACCAGAAATGGAGAAAACTAGTTATGTCTGTCTTGTGTGATTCTTATTCAGTATTGTTTTAATTTTTATTTTTGTATCAAAAGTGGAGGTTTAGACAGATGGCCCACAAATAATATTTAAGGCTCCTGATGTGAATTATAATCAGAATTATAAACTTTCAGTTCTCTAGTCATCAATTTCTGGTGCTATTAGTTTGTAAATACTGTGTTTGTAGATAAATACAAAAAAATGCCAACCAATGTTGCTTCAGTTTTGGACTGCTTCAAATGTAGATTGCACTGTATAATCATAGAATAAAAGTCCTTATTTAAAACTAGTAATAGTTTTCATATTCTTATAGTCTTTCTGAGTGCCAGAGAGTATGCTTTAGTGATATTATCTTTTTTTCTTATAATACTAAATAATAATTTTGTAGCTGAGGATATTGAGGATATTAAGTAGTATTGTTCATGGCACATCAGTAGCATGTAGTATTTTATATATTCAAATCCAATGAGTGAGCTGTGCACAATATGTCTGTATTTAGCAAATATTTTATGTTTGCTAGATGGATAGAAGATGAACAAAGGGTAGATGTATAGGTGGATAGGTGGATAGCTATCCTAGCTTCAAATCATGGCCCTTTTCACTGCACTACATTGTTTTTTTCACAATTAATGCTTCATTAATGAATATGAATATGTTGGTGACTTATTATCTATTTAAAAGGCTAAATTATGAGGAATACTTATTTAATCAGATTTTAAACTGTATGAAAATCTTAGTGGGTGAACTGGCACATCTATATATCTCAAACTGAAAGGGTTCCTATCAACTTATTGCTCAATTAATTTGATCTAAAACTAACCATAAGATTCTCACTTATTTTTCAACTACATGCTTTAACTCTAAGCATCTTGTTTTATTCTATAGATTTTTTTTTCTTTTGGTAGTATCTGGCTGTCACATATATAGTTGCTTACCAAAATTTTCAGTTGATTTGTTAAACATGAGATGAATACACAGCTCTCGCATATGCCATTCTTCTCAATGTATTCATTCATTTATTGAACAAATATATATTAATCATGAAGGTATTCTGCTACGGAATAGTGAAGAATATGGTAGAGATCCAAAAAGGCACCATGAAACAAAGCCTAGTGTAGGAAGTAAATTTAAAAAAAGAAAAAACAAAGAAATAAAGCAATTAATAATTTAAAATAATGCTAAATTTCATGAAGAAAATAAATAATGTGGAATAATAAACAAGAAATGAAAGAGCACTAACTCAGATATGAATGTCAGGGAAGGCTTTTCTGAGAATGTACCACTGAGAGTGAGATGAAAGTATAGTAACCCCACCCACGTGGTTAGCAATAAAGCAACTAGATTAACGTTGATACTGAAGAAGTTTATTAGCCTGGGAGAGGGAGTTTCATAGATGTATTGAAAAATTATAAAAATGATAAATGGTGAAAACACTAAAGGCATGTTAAGTGAGGAAAAGACAAAAATGAGGCAACCACCACCATTATTTAAAAACCTCTTTCTAGTCTAGCCAGAACAACGATAGGCACTCACATGCACACATACACATACACCCCTAAACAAGAAATGAACAAAAATTACTCCTAACAAGACACACTATTATTAAAATCTAGAACACTAAAGATAAATAAACTCAAAGTAAGAGGTAGAAAGGGTTACAGATTACCTACAAAGAATTAATGATTTTAGATTGCTATCTAATAACAACAGCAACCAATAAATGTTAAATCTCTCAAGTTTGGACAGAATATTTTTAATCTTAGGTGCTCTACCCAATCAAACTGGCAACCAATATGAAAACAAACTAAACCATTTTCAGATTCATGATAAATTCAAAATTCATTTGGATGCATTTATTTGGAGAAGAAAGCAACAATGCAGAAAATACTGGATACAAGAAAGAATGAAACTAATCTCTGTACCAGGTCTAGAAAATAGCCCTTAATCCATATACTGTAAGGATATCAAATGAAGTCCAAGAATAATTATGTTGAAGGGAATAATAACTGGATAGATTGATTATGGAGCTGGATATTATTAGGCAAATTCAGTTAGAAATTCTGGATGTAAAGTAGAGCATAGGGAACAGAGTCAATAATATTGTAATAACTATGTATAGTGCCAGTTAGGTTCTAGGCTTATCAGGGGGAATCCCTGATAATTGTATACATATTTACCACTATGCTCTATACCTGAAATTATTATATAATAATATTGAATGTTAACTATAATTGAAAATGATTTTTAAGTAATAATAAAAATGCATTCTGGGAAAACAGAAGGAAAACAATAAAAGGCTTACAGTTCAAATACAGAACAAACTAAAGAAGATTTAAATTTGAACAATGGGAATAATGTAAGAAAATAAAAGACTATCAATGGGAATAATGTAAGAAAATAAAAGTGTGACTCATATGAACATTCTTTTTTTAGTGATAGAGCCATATTATCAAACACATATGAAAAGAAATGCAACAAGAGTACACATGCAAACAATATATATAAAACCATGTGACATTAATGCTAATGTGATATTTTGCTATTGGCCTATAGAAAAAGCAAAGAAGTGTTAATTATGGTCATAAAATAGAATGTAAATATCATCAGTCTTGGTGATGGAAAAGTAAGAGTAAAATATTAGAGATAGAAGGGGAAACAAAATGGGGGAAAATGGTCTTCTAATATTCAGTTTTTTCAAAATAGGGAGGCAATAATTGCAGTTTAAAATTGATTAATATTTGCTATTATATAAATAATGTATATTTATTACATATTTTATACATGTTATATATAAATATTTAATTATATTCAATATTTTTAATTCTAAATAACTTTAAAATAGAAACAAAGAAAATTAAAAGATGATATAAGTGAGCTAAATCTGTATCCATTGCCTTCAGAAACACTACCTAATATCTCAACTTAATCAAGAACTAATTTAGAGCAATGAAGGAATTTATACAGAAGTGGATAAAACTGTTTCTGAGGAATAGGATTGAGGATATAGAAAAATATAGAAGAATTGTTTATCATTAAATAGCCTTTAGTAGTATTTTTAAAACTATGTTCCTGTGTTATTCCGATAAATTTTTTAGAGATTCCTGGACTAGGTGGATATCAAGTAAAAATTGCTGTGCCTTTATACACAATATTTTGGTACTCCAGTTACAATGACTAAATATACAGAGCCCTTTCAGAGAGTAAATAAACAGAACCTCTTACAAACTGATGCCCTATGAAGGTGTGTTGCCACACACGTTGCCTCAAGCGTTCATGAAGTCCATGTGAATAAAGAGCTAAAAATGATCTTATAGCCACAGGTATGCAATCACTAGGGAAATCATGGAATAGCAATTTAACAATCCTCTAAGCTCCGTGCTCAAGCAGACAGTGAATTAGGCACTTGTCTAACACTATTATTCAATTATTTAGCTGGAACTAAAATATGACACAGATATGGGAAACCTGGAGACTTATATAAGAGCAGAATAAAGAAGTTTAATAATTAGTTGAAAACTGCAATATAATGCAGTAGAGGGCAAATCCCCAACAACTCTTAAAAATTTATTTTCATTCTTAAGAGCAGGTCATGTCAGATAAACAGAAGCTCAGTTTAATGTCCGTATGACTGACTCACAGAAGGACTGATCATGAATTACAGTCTCCCATCTCCAGCTTTTAGTGACACCTCCATATGGTTTATTCCTCAGGAGACCATGGAGTTCTGTTAATGAGCTTGCAAGAGCTGGCTGGTTAGTTGGCAAAAGTTACCTGCCATTAGCTATTCAGAGTTTTGTAAATCTAACTGCAGTTTTTGAGAAACCCCTACCCCTTCATCCCAAAATGTGAGTCATTCTTTCGTTAGTGGCCTGCTTTCAGCAATTAGTAATTACAGATTGTGTCTCTGTTAATCCCTTGACAAATGTTACCTCTCTGCCAACAGGTTTACTGAACTTAGTTTATTTTGAAATCATGTCAAATGAATCTAATATAAAAGTTTGATTTCGATTGCCTACTTCAGTCTTCCAGATATGTAATCTGAATTTTAACTTTTGTTTCTTTCTCTAAAAGAAATCTAATATAACTTGAATTTCACAAATAATTTTACTCTGGGAACATAGTCTTTGAGGTATGCTTAGATGCATCCACATTACTATACACTAGTACATGTCAGTGTTTTTCTGGCTAAGAGAATATTTAACATTTAGTTTCAAGATTCTGTCCATAAATTGCTTTGATGTGCTGTCAATTTCATAATTTACACCTTTCTCAAATCTTGTGTCCCTCCCACTGCACCCAGGAGTTCAGAAAGGGGGGAGGGGTAGTGGAGTAAAGAATATATTGTGCTACAAAAAATGTCTTTTAGTAAGCCTGGCAGCACCCTCAATTTTTCCAGGCAGGCCTTCATTTCAAACAAAAGACCGGAAATTATGGCTGTCTGAAAAATCTAAGAACAAGAGCAGTAGAATGTATGCTCCAGCTTTATAAATAAGAAAAGTACTATATAGTACATAAGCAACTGCACCCACAAAGCTCTGGTCTCTTCGTTTTGCTGGAGTCTATGTGACATCATATGATTCCAACACTTAATTTGCCTCACTACCCCACCCTTATATGGTAGCTACTTGAATGTTGGAACAGTAAGTCTAAATTAAGCACATGCACTAACTTTGCAAAGAAGCTATCAAGGTTCTAAGTATGTATTTTAGCAGAAAAAGAAACACCCACTTAATCCCTCTAGTCTTAGTCCAGATTGTCAGTCTTGGAGGCTCCCCACTCCTTTTTTTTGTATTTATCTCAGAGTATTTTAATATTTAAGACTTTGGTCTTTCCAATGATAAAACCACATAAGGCATTATCATTGTGAAGAAGAAAATAAATGACTATGCTTTTTGTTTCTGTTTACTACAGAGCATTCAATTTTTAATTTTCTGTTCAGATTGAACAAGAAAGCTGCTAATATAAAAAAGACAGAAAGATCAAGGTACTAGCACCTGGAAATGTACCATAGCATACTTTTTTTTTTTTAATACTTAAGTAATAAGATGCAGTTTAGAACTATCTTCGCTTAAAGTGGTTTCAAATAAAGCACAAACATAAGCTATAAAAGAGAAGGTCTATAGGAGAAAAAATAATTTTAATGACTAAAACTTTTAGTTTCTTAAAATTAATCTGATCTATGACAGTCACTGAGTCATAATATAGGAAGAAGTTTCTAGTCTTAATGTGCAGTGCTAGAAAATAGATGAAAGTACAAGGTGGGAGGAAATGTAAAAAGAATGAGTGACTCTTCTAAAAAGAATTAATCTAGAATATATATTGCAAACACATGCATTAGTAACTTGACATTATTTTAGCTTTTATTCATTGGCCAAACTTATTTCACATACTCAGATGTGAAATGACCAAACTTGATGGGTATGACAAACACACAGGCCCAGAGTTCCTATAATATTCATGAGTTGACTATAATCATCTGTACCATAGGATCAAAATATTGTATTTTCCAAAGTTGGGCTATCTTATTAGTATGTTTTTTAGTGAACAGGCCCTAAACAATCTCTCTTATTATTAGAAAACCAAGTTGAACAAATATTTTTGAAATAGATATCATATAATTTACCTCTAAGATTTTGAAGTCTTTTTCTAATTGTCTTCTTTTTTATGGTTCAAGTGTAGGATTTTTATTAAACTAAATTAATCACATTACTCTCAGGCTATTGCTGGTTTGTCAGGTACGGCGTTTATCTCATTTACTTTCTTTATTTGCTTATATTCAAACCTCCAAAGAAAACTTGCAGTTAATAAAAACAAAGGAAAATCTCAGGGAGAAAGGGAGATTTACAGAAAAAATACTTAAAGAACATTTGATTTTATTGGCCTGAAGTTACACAAACAAGTGATAACATTTCATCTTATTTCTAGGCTGGAATAATTAAGAAAAAAAATGGATAACTGTCTCTGATATGTTTGATTTAGATCTGTGTTTAGATACCAACTGCTCAGAGAAGGGTTTCCTGACCCTATTATCTAAGAGACATGCCCTCCATCCCTCCCTTAGTTATTCAGTATACTCTTAATGTGTTTTATTTTACTTCTTAGCTCTTAACTCCTGATGTTGTTGTTTATTTGTCTTTTCATCTAGAATTTAAGCTCCATGAGGGCAGATACTCTGGTCCTTTGTGGGGCATTATTGAGTCATTAGGGTCCAAAACAGAATCTGACATAAAGTAGAGGCTCAACATACATATATTTGTTGAATGGGTAACATGCGTGTTGTCTATTTGAATATGTAAAATCAGTGCATATCATTCTGGATAGTGATCTATAAATTTACAGAATGTTCTGTGATCAGTCTTTTTGATCTGCTACTTGGATAGGTGTAAATGTAGATGGTGAATGAATGAATGATTTAACACACCATCATTTGTTATGAACCCCATATCCTCCTGAGTAATTGATTTGCTTTTGTTTAATTAATTGATTAAACTAATCTTTTTTAATTGGCTGCTAAAAACAGTATATATGCTAGGCTTTATTGTATGCATTTTTAATTAGCCTTATTAAGAACTCCATTTAAGACCTCAATTATTTATTTCTTACCAATTTTCCCTATTTTTGTTTCCTTGCTGTGGTAGGCATTCCAATAATCAGAATAATGGCTGAGTACTAGCTCTGGAACCTCCTGGTTGAGCCCAATTTCAAATTTGCTCTTTACCATGGGCAATTTAGTTAACATCTCTGCACCTCTGTTTCCTCACTTGCAAAATAGGGATAATATTAGTACCTATGTCACAAACTCACATATCCACTGCACTGTTATGAGGATTTACGTGAGTTAAAACGTGAAGCACTTGGAACAGTGCCTGGCATATGCTACAGGCTCAGTGATGTTAGCTGTTATTTTTATCAAGCACTTTAAATCCTCTCTGAAACAAAGTGAGGCAAATAAATTTTGAAAATACTAAATATCTTCAATGAGCCAGGCATTGTGTTGCAGTGCTGAGGAGATAAAGATTAATAAAGTAAACACCTAAAGACATTTTGCATGTGGTATGGGAACCCAGAGGGAGATGTGACTATTTACTGAGACATCACAGAAAATGTGGCCTACGGCCTGAAGAATGAGGGGGAGGAGTTAAAAGAGAAAGCAGCAACATACTTATAGACTGGGAGGAGCGTGGCTGTTTCTGAAGGGTCAGAATGTGCCTGGAGAGAGGGGAGGGCAGTCAGTGTAAGGAAATCAGAGATGCGTCTAACAGGGGAGGTTTTAACCATATCTCATACCAATTGCTTGACCGTATCTCACACCAATTGCTACCAATTTTAGTTCTTGCATATTCAGATATTCTTTCCTTCTTTCTGGATTGAGAAGAATCTTCCATCATTCACTTCCTTTCCTTAAAGCCAGAGGCCAAACCCATTAGGAAGGTAGCTCCTGTGATTTTGTCAGTGTATTTGAAAAACCTTTCCTTAAAATAGGCTTGCATAATATCTGGTGCTCCTGATAAATGCAGGAGGTGCCATTTCAATAAGAAGTTAGAGCTTTAGCACTTTGCTTTGTGAGCATGCTTTCATTTCACCCTGCTGCTGCTTCTCACTCTACTCTTTAATCCACTGCCTCTAGAAACAAATCCAGGTGTTTCTTAAACTCTTTGAATCATCTTCTGTAGTAATTTATTCCATATGTTTATTGCTCTGTGTGTGAAATAATTTCATCAAGTTCCTTTTTTTCCCTTTGTCGCTGCATTCAAATAAGGCAGCAGTAGAATCCCAGTCTAAGAGTAACACTTTTAAAAACACCAACTCCTCTGCTGAGGGAAGCCAATGGATGTTGTAGCACATGAGCAGAACAAGGAGAAAAGAACAACAAGCAATTGGGACTTGATGACATTAGTTGAAGAGGAAAAGAGAATCTCAGGAATACCTGGCAGGGGTTGGAGAAGCAGCTTCGCTCAAGTTCTTACTCTATTTTTTCCCCAGGGTGTCAATTTTATGAAACAAAGTGACGGGATGATTTCTATCACTTGAGAAGCTGTGTTAAAAAAATTTGATGCATGGCAACAGCAAAAATTGTTATGGTAGGAATCAAATTGGTGCTTCCTTGCTGGAAATGAACGAAGCACTAGTATCTGTCAGATTATTTCTGAGCTCTGCTTTTCAAACTTTAATTTGAGAGGGTGGGAGGAGGTTTAATGGAAATCTGAATCGCTGTTAGAAGAGGACTATATTTTAAACTTCGATTTCATAGTTGTCTCTATGTTCAGAAGAAAATTATTCTTTATACTGAAAAATGAAAGCACTGTCAGTTCTAAATCTATTAATGAGGGGGGAAAGGAGAAAAGGAAAAAAGGCGGGTGCAGTGTATACCAAATGAATGGATTCTGTAATTAGCATATAAAACTGTTATTCCTAAATCTATGTTCTGCTCTACTATATTATGGCATAAGGAATTATAAATGATTTACCTTCTGAAATTATCAAAATTTTGTTCTTTGAATTATCCATTTTGCCGTTACAGTTTCAGGTGTACAATATAGTGATTGACAGTTATATAACTTACAAAGTGATCACCCTAATAAATCTAGCACCCATCTGATACCATACATAGTTACTAGACTCTTATTGACTATATTCCTCATGCTGTACCTTACATCCCCATGACTATTTTGTAAACTTTTTAATCATTACCCCTTTTCAAGCATTCCTCCAACCTGCCTCCCATTTGGCAACCATCAAAATGTTTACTGTATCTATGAGTTTGTTTCTCTTTTGTTTGTTCATTTGTTTTTTTCTTCAGATTCCACGCATAAATGAAATCATATGGAATTTGTCTTTCTCTGTCTGACATCCACTCAGCACAGTCCCTCCGGGTCCATCCATGTTGTTGCAGGTGGCAAGATTGCATTATTTTTATGGCTGAGTAATATTCCGTTGTCTGTCTGAACCACCTCTTCCCTGTCCATTCATTTATTGATGGATACTTGGGTTGCCTCCGTATCTTGACTATTAAAAATAATGCTGCAATTATGTGGATTCACATGTCTCTTCGAAGTAGTGTTTTAGGTTTCTTCAGATAAATACCCAGAAGTGGGATTATTGGATCCTTCTTTGTCTCTTGTTATAGCCTTTGTTTTAAAGTCTGTTTTTTTTCTGGTTTAAGTATTGCTACTCCTGCTTTTTTGTTTGTTGTTTCCATTTTCATGAAATACCTTTTTCCATCCCTTTACTTTCAGTCTATGTGTCTTTTGAAGTGGCTCTTTTGTAGGCATCATGTACAAGGGTCTTTTTTTCTTATATATTTAGCCTCTCTTTTAATTGGAACATTTAATCCATTTACATCTAAAATAATTGTTGATAGATATGTAGTTATTGCCATTTTAGTATTCACATTTTTAATCTTTTTTTTCTTCTAATTCTTCTTAAAGAAGTTCCTCTAACATTTTGTGTAATACTGGTTTGGTAGTGATAAACTCCTTTAGCTTTTCTTCTCTGAGAAGCTCTTTATCTCTTCTTCAGTTTTAAATAATAGCCTTGCTGTGTAGTCTTGGTTGTAGGTGCTTACTTTTCACCGCTGAATATTTCATGCTGGTCCCTTCAGGTATGCAAAGTTTCTGTTGAGAAATCAACTGACAGTCTGATTTCTGTCAAGGAGCTCTCTTATAGGTAACTAACTGCTTTTCTCTTGATTTATTTTAAGATTCTCTTTGTCTTTAACCTCTGGCATTTTAATTATGATGTGTCATGGTGTGAGTCTATTTGGGTTCATCTTTTTTGGGACTCTTTGTGCTTCCTGGACTTGTTTGTGTATTTCCTTCAGGTTGGGAAAGATTTTAGTCATTATTTTTTGAAATAGGTTCAATCCATGGATTTTTCTCTTCTTCTTCTATGATACAAATGTTAGAATGCTTGATGTTGCTTAGAGGCCCCTTTAACTGTCCTCATTTTGGGGAGTTCTTTTTTCTTTCTGCTATTCTGATTGTTTTCTGCTACCTTCTCTTCCAAATTGCTGACCTATCCTCTGCTTCATCTACTCTGTTATTGATTCCCACTAATATATTCTTCTTTTCAGTTATTGTATTCTTTATTTCTGACTGGTTCTTTTTTGTTTTCTATCCTCACTTTTATGTTTTATGAAGTTCTCACTTCAGTAAAGATCATTGAGTATCCTTATAACCAGAATTTTGAACTCTTCATCTGATAGATTGCCTGTCTCCATTTTGTTTAGTTATTTTCTGAAGCTTTGTTCTGTTCTTTCATTTGTGACATGTTTCTTTGTCTCCCCATTTTAGTAGCCTTCCTGTGTCTGTTTCTATGTATTAGGTAAACTACTATGTCTTCTGGTCTTAGAATGGCCTTATGTATATTACTTGTGGGGCCCAGTGATATAGTCTCTATGGCCACCTGAGCCAGGTGTTTGAGATGTGTTCCTCATGTCTGCTCTCCTGTTGTAATTAAGCCTTGATTGCTATTTGCCTATCTATGGGAGGGTTGATTCTCAGGCTAACTGGTTGCAAGGACTGTCCAAGAATACAGTGGAGGAGCTATTGTGCTGTAGGTAACCCTGAGGAGCAAGATTTGCTTTAGCAGGGCTCTGGTGCCTGCCCAGTCTGCCCTTTGCATGTGTCATTTGTGGAGGTGGTTGAGTGGTGTTATGGTGTGGTCTGAAACTGACCTCTAGATATATTGGTTCTAGGGCTTCCTTGGAGGAGCATTTACTGTATTCTGCCATCTTGACTGAAACCTCAAAATTTTGCTTTTTTAATCAGCTTCTGCTGATAACATTCTTACCAAAAAGTTGGAATTTGCCAACAAATATTTCACTCTTAACATTTTTATTAAGGAACTCTTGCTAAAATAGTTGTCATTGTCATTTTTATCTACTACTCTCTCTTCCAGAGAGAAAGGATACCACACAACACAGATGAAAGTAACCACTGGAGTCATTTTGCATATGGAAAATTAAAAGAATGTTTAGCTACCAGTTTATGGAAAACTCAACAAAAATTACACACTAATGGTTGATGAGTGAAAATTATAATCTCTATGACAATTATAGCTGATCTATTGAGCATTAATTTAGAATCAGGCACCATGCTCAGCAGGGTATATACATTCTCATTAGACTTTCCCAATACCTCTATGATAATTTTAATTATCCCCATTTTACAGATAAGAAAACTAAGGCACAAAGTAAAATAGCTAGTAAGTGGCAAAACTGACATTCCAACCCAAATCCATCTGTGTCTGGAGCTTAAATTTATAGTTATTTTAAGTTGTACTCAAAGATATATTATAATAATATTATTTTAGAGATAATGCTTATTATACAGATAATTGAATCTGGCTCATAACTTTCTTAAAATGTTTCTTTGAGGCTGAAATTTTCTATACTTGGTGTCCATCCAACTGTGTGGTGGCAGGAGGCAAAGAAAATACAGCAAGTTCTGATAGAGGCAGGAACAGATTTTAGGATTCTGTTTAGATTTTGAGACAGGCTGGAGCCTGGACCAAAATCCAAAGCCTGTTGAAACAGAGTTCTCTGTTCATAACAGCAATGGAGTAGGAATTTCCATAGAAACTTAACTCAAGCACAAAACTTGACCTAGAACTAACTAAATAAGTAAATAGACCATGTTTATGCTTATCTTTAGTTTCACATTGACTTTTACTCAATTGTTTTTACTCAATTGACTTATACTTAATTGTTTTGGTTTTCCCCATCCCATAGCCCTCTATTCCTAGAGCAAGAATTAGCATATAGTCTCTCTGATGTAACTACCAATGAACCTCCGCTCTGAGTTTTACTCCTAGATATGAAGAAGATCAAGGTATTCTAGTCAGTGCTGGTGTCTACACTGTGAAGTCTAACTTTGGCATCATATGAGTGCTCTACAGAAGTGAGAGGGTTTTTTCTCTCGTTTCCCTTCCATATCTTTTTCACCTGTGGTATCCTGTCATGAACTGTGTGTTAACCCTTAGCTGTTCATGTGTTTTTGTCCACAGCCTGGCCTAAATGAAACTGGAACATTCAAGAAAAACAAGGTGGTGGAGAAGCCCTTGTGTTCAGCTCTTTATGGGATAGCATAGACAAATAAATTCTCATATATGTTTTCTGCTCTAAAAAGTTATTTAAAAGGTATATAGATCATGTTCTGATCACAACGATGTCTACCTTTTTGCTAAATCACTCTCTTGCTTGTCACTTCTGCTCTTGTGCATGATTCTACTATACACTTATCAACCAATATTGTATTCTTTTGTTTCCAAGTTAGTTTCCATCATCCAACATTGATATTACCAACACATGACTTGTCCAATTTGTTACACCTCAAATTCACAGCAGAAGGCAGGTGCTCGTTAAAAATTATTCACCAAATCAGAGCATACAATCAATCAAAACTTTCCCTTTTGAAACATCCTAACATTTTCTTCACTATATTTCACCAAAAAAATAACAGTCCATTTCTTCACATGATCAAATAAGAAAGTCATAATTAAAATGGTATGAGTATGTGTATATATACATTTGCATTGTTTATTATAAATGGAAATATATTTAATGATTTTGAATATAACTGGACATTGTTCATTCTTTCAGCCAATATTTATTGATCATCAACTATGTTCAAGCTCCTATTTAAGGATTGATGAGCACAGTTAGACAAAGATCCCTACTCTCAGAGAATTTATATTTTGGCAACAGAGATAGACAATAAAAACAAAAATAAGAAACTAAATTAAATTGCATGCAAGGTGGTAAATGCTGTAGAAAAAAGTAAAAATGGACAATTGGGAAAACTGGGAGAGGGAATAATGCTTATGGGGGTGGGGGATGTGGCAAATTCAGTATTAAGGAGAATGGTCAAAGTAAGTCTTACTAAGCAAAGACTTGAAGGCGGAGGGTAGTTAACCAAGAATATATCTAAGGAAAAAAAAACATTTGAGGCAGAGAGGGAAGGCTTTAGGTGGAAGAGGATCAATAAGGGCTCAATGCTGATGGAGCTGAATGTACTAAGGGAGAGTAGCTGGATGGATAGGACAGAGAGGGTAAAGGAAACAAGGTCATTTAGAGCCCGGTCAACAATTCAAAGACTTTGGTTTTTAATTTGAGGGAAGTGAGGAGCCAATGAAAAGTATGAGTGATGTGATGTGGGTTACTCTATAGAAAGATAACTCTATGTGCTGTGTTGAGAGCAGACACATGGAGACAAGGAGAGTAGAAGCAAGGAAAATGATTAGGAGAGAAAAGATGGTAGTTTGTTGGTGAGGCTTATGCCAGTGGAGGTGACAAAAATGGAGGAATTCTAAATATATTTCAGATTTCATTCTTAGTTTGGTGGGCTTTGTATAATATAAAATCTCTATAACCTGTCTATCACCAAGTATTATGAGCTTTGATTTAAAACTCATTGCTAAAAGGAAATATAACTAAAATGGAAGATTTTTTTTAATAATTAGGTATTTATTGTATGGGAATATAAAACTATATCCTCAGACAAAATAGCTTTAGGGTTTGGGAAAAATATGTGTATATTACATGTATATATTTGTATACACACATATGTATGTGTATGTATATACACATACACATGTACACATGTATGTTAATACACATTTATCCATATATGTGTACCATACATACATATACATATATACATGTATGTATCAACAAGTAGCAATAATCAAATAATCTACACAAAAATTGCTTTATGATTTCTCAGATTTTGTGACTGATTTTTTATTAAGTGGAATTGATGAAACAAAATCACTGGACTCCTGAGCACTCATGGGGATTTTTGTGACAGTCTGTATTGCTTCACTTGGGAAGAAGCACAAAGCTTATTCCTGAGGGTCTAGGAACAAGACAGGGCAGTTTTAACAGGAGATGGGCAAATAAACTCCGAGAGCTAGCCAGGGAGAAGCAGAAGAGTCTGTGCTGCCAGGACCCGGACTGCATTCAGGAGGGATGGCCAAGCTTAATAGCTGGGGTGGAAGATGGGACTGAAGATGAACCTCACGTACCTGCCAGTTTAATGTAAGGTCATCTGTGGAGGCACATTAGCTGAGACAGGCTATCAGAGTATGATTTGCTTCAAAAAATTATTTGGCTAAGGAGACCTGAATTAACCTCCATGAGTGGAAGCTGCACTCTGAAACCAGGCAAAAATTGAGTGTTTGACAAATTTCTGGTAGTTTGACTATTAAAGTCCCTAGTCATGGATCATAATGCAAAGCTCCTTGGAGGGCAAAATGGAAAGCTATCAGAATAATATTTGCTTTCATATGCTCAGATGTAATGTCGAAAGCACCCGTTTGTTTGTGGTTTCTTCCTGGGGTGCATTCTGAATCCCATCAATTTCACTTCCAGGGAGAGCATGGTAGAGCAGTGCTGAGTTGGAGAAAAAAGTCCAAATTTCTCTTGTCTGGTTTGAAAACTGTACCCCACAGTGAGCTTCTCTGTTTGTTAAAATCTCTAATTAGTGTTTTCTCAACTTGCTGCTTGGCTGGTTTCTTTTTATTGATTTCATTTTAGATTTATAAGGCTGTATTTGGAGCCCTTTCCAGAGTTTGTTTGGAAGCTCATTTTTAATTTTAATGAAAATGCATTTTTAAAAATGTATATTATACCACCCTGCAGATTTTTTTCAAATAAACCTGCTACTGTTTTCAGTGATTTCCAACCATTTTAGTGCCCTTAGTCTCACTCACTAAAGGGACCCCTGTGCTATTCCTGGCAAAGTAACAAAATCAAGTAGAAAAATGAATGTTCTTCACTGCTTTTGAAGGCTCTTGTACAACAAAGGAAAAAGATTCATTCAGAAGACTGCCTTTGGAATAATACATCAAGATTCAAAAAGGAGAGGGTGCTCCCCACCCTGATTTCAGTTTTAAACAGCTTTTGTTTCCCAAACAGAATTTTTTCATTATTCTGAAGAACTCAGATCCAAAGCAGTCAGCCAAATAAGAAATTTAAAAGTAGTGATTAATATTAGACTTAGATTAAAATAGTATGTACCAGTAGTTCAAAAATTTGGTAACTGGGAAATGTTCCAAATAACATGCCCCATATTTACATTTTATTGAGCGATAGGGAGAGAATTTAAACCCAGTGAGATAGAATCTAATGTCAGCATAATTCACATAACAGAACAAAGAATCCATTTTTAAAACATAATCAAGAGCTCTAGGATTTATCCCTAGTTGTGCCATTTTCTTGACCTCAATTTACCCTGTCATAGGTATCACCATTATGTCAGGTGTCCAAGCTGAACACCATGGAATTAACCTCAACTCTTCCCCCTCTTCCATCTCTCAAGTGGTCTTGAGTCCTGGACATTCTATTTGAAATATTTCTGCGATCTAACCTCATTTCTCTCCTGCCATCAACACCTTATATCAGGCCCTGACCATCTCTCATATAGGTTATTACAGGAGTTGCTCAATAATCTTTTTCTTCTCTCATCTATCCTTAATGCTGCCATTATTGTCTTTCTAAAACAAAATCTGATAACATCTCTCCCTTGGCTTGAAAAAAACCTTAACAGAAAAAGAGAAAAAAAGAACCTGGTTTGTAACTAAATCAGCTTCAAAGCCCTAGCATAACTTGTCTTTCAGGAGCTCACCCTAACCTATGCCCAAGCATCTTTGTTCTAAAGCTTTCTCCTGTGAGCTCTTTCTCCCAGCTACATGGAACAGATATGGGGCATTAGAACACCCACTGCCCTTTCATGCTTCTGTGAGCTTTTTATATATATACAGTTCTGGTTTTGGAATGCAGTATGATGTATTGAGGAAAAAATGACCTTGGAACAAGATCTGGGCTAGAATTCCAGGTCTGTCATTCATTAGTTGCTAATATTCCTATGTGAATTACCCTTAACTTTTTTAGCTGTGAAATGGAAATAATAAAACCTACTTAACCAAGAATATTAAGAGGAAGTCAGTGAAATAATCTATGTGAACTCATCTAATAGAATTGCCTCCCTGTATTAGGCATTTATATAGTACAATCCCCTTACATATTATAAAATTTTAATTAAATGAAACAAAAAAGAAAAAAGGAAGAAGGAAAAGAAAGGGTGGTTTATCATTATAAGTAAAAAGAAGTAATTAATGGGAGCCAAAGATAAGAATGATGTTTGGCCTCAGGAATACATGGAGTTAGGCACTTAACACTGTAAGAACCTTTTTTTTTTTTTTTTTACTTCACATTTCTGCTTTCTGAGAACATCTGTTAGTGTTCTCTACTGCTATGTGCAGTTGCTTCTGTGGTTCAGTTTAAATAATAGGACATGGCTTACTGTAACCCCCAAATTTTACATGCTTTACTCCAGACAACTAAGAAAATTCTAAGTTCAAATGGCTGAAGAATTTTTTTTGTCCATATTGGGTTAGGTGGTACCCAAAAGGGAAGTATCTGCTGTCTTGAAGTTGTCAGCATGGAGAAGTGTCTCTTTTTAGGAAATATTGCTGACATGTTTATTTCCTAAGTGTCTATTTTATTTTCTGTCTTCAGTGTCAAGCTCAAAATAACATGTTCTTTAAGTTGTTTTGTCCGGTTCCCCCCAATGCCCCGCAGTTTCCTGACATCACCACTGAACCTCATATCAACTCTCAGAACACTAATATAAAGAAAGTCATTCTACAAAATGATGTTAACCTTACACTTAAAGCAGTGAGAACATTGAGAACAAATATGTCATCTTGTTTATAATTATGTCCCAGGCACCTAGGTAGTCCTTTGTTCACAATCATTCTCAATTCATGTTTGTTGAATTGATACATCAGTATTTTGAAAGTGTATTCTTGATCCCTTCTCCTTTTTTGCCCAGCCCTAACAACTCCTCTCCTATCTGGCAACCATCAGTTTGTTTTCTGTATCTATGAGTTTCTTTCTGTTTTATTTGTTTATTTTGTTTTTTTAGATTCTACATACTAGTGAGATTATATGGTATTTGTCTTTCTTTGTCTGGCTTATTTCACTTAGCATAATATCCTCTAGATCTATCCAGATAGCAAAATTTCATTCTTTTTAGAGGCTGAGTAATATTCCAGTGCATATATGTACTACCTCTTCCTTATACATTTATTGATGGATACTTGGGTTGCTTTTATATCTTGGCTATTGTAAATAGTGCTGCAGTGAACATAGGGAAACATCTGTCTTCTCAAATTAGTGTTTTGATTTTTTTCAGATAAATACCCAGCACTGGAATTTCTGGGTCATAAGGTAGTTCTACTTTTAATTTTTTGAGGAACCTTTAAACGCTTTTCATGGTGGTTGCACCAGTTTGCAATTCTACCAGCAGTGCATGAGGGTTCCCTTTTCTTCACATCCCGCCACACACTTGTTGACTTATTGATGATAGCCATTCTGATAGGTGTGAGGTGATATCTTATTGTGGTTTTAATTTATATTTCCCTGATGATTAGTTACAATAAGCAGATATATATATTCTTAGTCACCCCCAGCCCTTCCCTTTAAGATTACCTCTCCTCTCACTAAAAGTAGAAATAGTTCTGATTCTTTCCATACCGATCTCTGTGCTCATTCAAATGTATAGAAATATTTATACATATATGCATATGTGCATACACTTATATACGTATATTCAAATATGTATATGCATGAGATTTTTTCATTTTTTATAGAATGAAATTACATATATACATTGGTCTGAAATTTTGCGTTTATCCTCTTAATAATAAAATGAACACATTCCTGATTAGTACACAGACCTAACTCATTCCTTTATTCTTTTTAATAATTGCACAATGTTATGAACATACTATAGTGTATTTAATTATTCTCTGTAGATGACCAGATTGTTTCACATTTTTTACTATTATAAAATAAAATACCCTTATAAATATCATTGTTAAGTCCTTACATTCAGGTGGTTTTATTTCTGTAGCATAGATTTCTCATTTTTCTATCACCAGCATCTAGTGGGATTTCTAGCTATGACATTGTGATTTATAATAAGGAAAATATATTTGATCTTTGACCCCAACCCTTCCTGTGATAGAGCTCCTAAAACCTTTGGAATTTCCTATGATAAGAGCTAAAAAGATGTCTTTTTTAGTTAATGAGATGACTTTTGAAAAGCACTTAGGTAACCTAAGGATATTGGCTGGTTGCCAGGGGGAATCAACCATGTGATTAGAGGGTTGAAACTTTCAGTACCCACCCCACCCCCAACCTCCAGGGAAGGGAGAGGGGCTAGAGGTGGAATCAATTACCAATGGTCAGTAATTAAATTAATAATGCCTATATAATGAAGCCTCCATAAATAAATAAATAAATAAATAAATAAATAAATAAATAAATAAATGACAAGCAAATAAATAAATAAATAAATAAAAGAACGGTTTGGAGAGCTTCCAGGATGACAAATGCATGGAGATGCTAGAAAAGTGGTGTACCTGGAGAGAGCATGGAAGCTCCAGACCCTGTCCACATGCCTTGCCTTATGCAGCTCTTTCACCTGGCTGTTCCTAAGTTATATCCTTTAATAATAAACTACTGGTCCAGTAAAAAACATGTTTCTCTGAATTCTGTGAGCAGCTCTAGCAAATTAATCCAAGGATGGGGTCATTGGAACCTAGTCATTCATTCAGAAATACAGGTAAAGTCCTGTATATGTGATTGACATCCTGAGTCAGAGAGAGTTGTTGGCACCTTTAATTTATGACAGGGCAGTCAAAAGTACAAGTAACAACCTGAGTGTGTGCCTGGCATCTGAAATGGGGTGGGGGCATAGTTTTGTGGAACTGAGCTGAGAAATCTGATGCTATCTTCTGAGTTGAATTCTCAGACCCCCTCCTGGTGTCTGAGAATTGCTTGATGTTGCGTAGGAGGCCCCTCACCCCCAACACACATGGAATTGAGTTTGGGGATCTAAAAGACTAGATTAAAGTATATTCATATTTTTACTGTCACAATACTAAATTACTGTCCTAAGAAAGGATTCTAATGTTTATAATCCCACAATGGAATAGTCTTTATCTTTTAAATTTTGCTAAATTGATAAGCTCCTTCATTCCCCAGTGAAGTTGAACCAAAGATTTGGTCTCAATCTGTATATCATCTAGTGCACACCAGGTCCTGTTAGCTGCTATATTCTTATAATAGGCAATAAACTCAATTTTATTATTTGTTAAGAATTTTATAAGTTTGAATTTATACCCAATGCTACTATGGTAATTCTTTGGTGGTGAATTGATGCTCCCAGACTTAAAACTGCATAAGGAATTGTGAAGCACTCAATGTCTTAACAAGAAACACTTCTTTTTGTTTGTTTTTTAAAAATGCACATTAGTAACTTTCTCTTGAGAACATTTGAGATTCTCTAGTTTTTACCACAAATCTTGATGTAATCCTACCATGACCATAGACATAAAGCATTGAGATCATTTAAGGGAGGAAGTGTTATATTAATCCAGTTTGAATTTGAGACCTAATGATATTCTCTGACAACCAATTCCATAAATGGTTCTTCTCAGTGTGTTCCCATAGAGTTGAAGCCCAGTGCACCAAGGCTAGTTATCCTAGCTAATATTTCCAACAGTTTTCCATCTTGAGAGTAAGTCTAGTGATAGGCATCCTGCATACTAATCTCAAGACTTTCAAGATTTTCTAGGACAAAAATATTACACTGTATTTCTTCAAAAGGCAATGACCATATTTACTTTCCTCACTAAGGTATATAGAAACTTACCAGTGGAAATGCTTGTGTGATCCCCTGAAACTATCACAAAAATTCTGTATATACTTTCTATACACATTCTCTCTTCTGTTAAAGTAATCAATAACTTCAAAAGTGATTAAAATAAGTATTATTAAGTTTAATATAATTGTGGTTATTATAACAAATAAATAATTGTTAATGTGTTATCAATGATTATTAATAAGTTTAATAATACGTTAAAATAATGATAGTTACTGCTATTGGCTCAATCATAAGTAGACACAGAAAAATAAACTATTCACTAAAAAATAACACAGAAACAAATCAACCAAATGAACTTTCTTGGTTTCCAAATGATAACTTTTAGTAGCAAAACTTAAATAGAAAATGTTAATAGTCTGTTTGTAAAATAACAAACATTTATTTATTTATTTATTTATTTATTTATTTATTTATTTGAGCAACTTCTATGTGCCAGGCCTGGAAATCTTGCAAGAGTCCACTTGTGGAAAAATAAATTCACAGAAATAACTATAATACAATACTATTTGTGTAATAAAAGCAGGATATACAAGGTACTGTGGTGAAACAAAGGAGAGTTTCACATGTGAGGTGACACTCAATGTAGGTACTGAATGGATGAGCAAGAGGTATCTTGTCAGGAAAGTGAGGAAAAGAGCACTCCAAAGAACAGTTTGAAGCCATGTTTTTTAGAGGACTACAAGTTATCTGGATGGGCCTGGAGGAGTGGTTCTCAAAAAGGGATTTTTTGCTCCCAAGGGATATTTGGCATTTTTGGTTGTCAACTTGGGGGAAGTATGCTATGAGCATTTACTGGGCAGAGGCCTGGGCTATTGCTAAACATCCTACAATACACAAGACAGTCCTATATAATAAAAAGAATTATCTAGCCCAAAATGTCAGTAGTACAGAGGTTAGGAAACCCTGTGTAAATACCTAGAGGTAGATTAAGTTTGAAATGCCTGGGGAGCATTAGGAGGAAAGGTTCTGAGGGAACTTTATTGTGTATTTGGAGCTGAAAGAGAATGGACCTTGAGACGTAGCTTTGGCACTATTGCTGAGTCTTTTTTCTTTTAGAAACCCTGTATCACCTTTTGTGACATTGAATTCTCCTGATTCCTGGAGTCTCTGGTTCTTCCATTCTATCTCAATTTTCTTCCTAGACTTCTCATTTTTACCCTCATTCCCACATATAATGGGGTGTTACCAGAGGCTTGCCCTTGACTTTCCTATTTCATCACTTCTCATACTCCCTGGTTGATGTCATTGCTCTTCAGGGACTCATTTAATACAAATATGTGGGGAATATTACAGTAGAGTAGTTAAGAACATGGATGCTAGAACCATGGGTTCAATCTCTGGTTCTAGTATTTATAATCTGTGTGTTTTGGCAGGTTATTGTAAAACAGCAGTAATAATAGTACTTAATCTCTTAACGTTGTAGGGAGGGATGTTGAACTAACATGAACAGAGCACTTAGACCACGTAGTAAATTCTACATCTACATCAGGCTTTGTAGAATTCCTAGATCCATATGATTGAACCAATAGATTTTTTTCTATCTGAATGTCTTATCAGCTTCTGAAATGCACCATATCTGTAATTGAACTCATTATCTTTCTTGTTCCCTTCTCCAAGGATGCTATAAATAAACTTTTATTTTGCTATTGATGGTACCCGCAATTATTTCAAATACTTAGCAGACTCCCCAGATAAGTCTCTCTCATGTCTCATCAAATCAGCTATTAAATTCTGTTGATTTTATCTCCTATACACTTCTGGCAACTGCCCCTTTTTCTCCATCTCACTACCACTGATCTATTAAGTCAGCCTTTTATTGTCTTTCACATTAACTACCACGCAGCAACATGCTAACTAATCCCCGACTCTAGTATTGTCCCCTTCTCACCATTTCTTTACATACCTGCTGGAATGATTGGCACTTCAATGGCTCCCAGTACTTAAAAAATAAAATCTAAGATCCTTAACAAGTCATACAAGGCCCATCTTTATCTGTACCTTGCCTTCTTTACAACTTCATCACTTTCTACTCTACACTGAATTCTAATAGAGGATGACATTCAAGGAATATAATAGTTCCACTTTTCCTGTATCTCTTCTGCCAGAAATGTGTTCCTTTGCCTAACTTCTGCTTATCCTCTATACCTCACAAAACATGTTTATAATTTTCCTGTCATCCTATAATATCCTCCTATTGAGCTTTTTCCACCTCTCTTTGATGCGAATGGCAATTTACTCCTTGAGAATCTAGATTTATGTATGACAGAATCCCAGCAAGTAGTGTAGAGACTGCCACATGGTAGGTACTTAGAAAATGTTTGTTGAATAAATTTCTAATTGGAGTCATCGGCAGGTACACTGTGATTAATAACATTGAAGTGAATAGATAGCATGGCAGACTGAGAAGGGGCTGGGGCAGACACAGAACCATGAGAAAACCAGCAACACAGAAACTTGATAAAAAGTTGCTAGAAAAGTAGGATTATAACCTTGAAAGGGTAATGACATAGAATCCAAAGGGAGAGCGAAGGTTCCAGAAGAAGAAATGGTCAACCATAACAATTTCCACAGGAAGGTATGGAAGATACCTATATAGAAGAGTTAAATACCTGGAAGAGTTAAATTATAATGGTGTAGACAGAAATCCAATTACCATGTGTTTAGAAATAAATGAAAGATAAAGTTATGGAGAAAAGTTATGGAGAAGTCTAAATTGCCTTTCCATATGAGGCAGTAAAATTAAAATAAAAATAAAATAAAAACATAAATTCAACTATTTTTTTACAAATATCTTTAATTTCTACTACGTGTTAAATCTCTTTCTAATGGTCATCAGTAGTCATATGAATTATTATCTTTAAAATACTCAGCATGTTTTCTTTGACACTTCTCTGCCATTGTCTTATTTTGGAGCTCTAAACTATTCTTTCTTTATCTCATTTAACATCGTCAAACTCAGTCTCCAGAGCCCCACTCTCTACTCTAATTCATTCTCCACAAATCACCCAGAATTATTGCCTTTAAAACATCAAAGGTAAATTTGTCTTTCATAAATTTTTAAATCTCCAGTGGTTCTAAGATATTGATAAAATATTATCTAAATTCTGTAGTTTTGCATATAGGATGTACAAAATCAGCTTCCATCATCTTTTTTCATCTTATCTCTGACCACTTATGTTACTCACCACTTTTTCCTCCCAGGGTCCAGCTCAGACATTCCAGACCCACCAAGCACTTTTCATAAGTCAGTGTCTTTGTGTATGCTGTGACCTCCCCTGGCTAACTCATGGTAATTTCTTAAGATAGCACAAAAATCATTTCTTTTAGGAAATGTTCAGAAGCTTCCTCAGATGGAGTTAATTGTTCAGATCTCTGTACAAGTACTTTGTTTAGCACACAGCATGTTTCATTGCCTTTTAAAAGATCTTCCCCATTGGATTTGGAGCTCCAGAAGCATCCATAGAGCTCAATGTAGATAAGTGCTCGTTTGTTGACTGAATGTCTGAATGAATGAACAACTGGGTAAAAGCCAATAGAATTAATGCTAGAAAAGCTCAGTTGTTCCTATGTATATGGAACTGTTATATGTGTAAAATATTTATAGCTTTATATATATTTTTAGATTGACTTTCTACTTTTAAAAATCTCAAATTTCAGGTGTGTGTGTGTGTGTGTGTACGCATATGTGCATCTCTGTGCAAGTGTGTGTGTGTGTGTGTGTGTGCATGAGTGTGTGTAAAGGTCCATTGTATAGCTGAACTGTCTGTTACTATGTCTCTGATTATGAACCCAGGAAATTGGTGTCACTTATCAATCATTGAAGAAAAGTGCTAGGTCTCTAAGTGCTGACTCTGCATCTGGGAGGGGCCAGACTAACAGTACCCATTTGAGGGTTCAGAATGTTCATTTAATCTTGGGAAAGTTTTTGAGGTGAAGGTAAAAATTAATACAATAAGAAAAAATTACAGCATCTACCCAGTAAAAATAGCAATTATTTATATTTTCCAACAGAAGGTATATGCTTAGAAATACTGTTTAAGAATAATTGTCCCCCATAAAACTTTCAGTTCACTAGGGATTTGTGGAAGGTGAGTGAATGACTGAAAATTCATAAGTGTTCTTTACATGTTTGAACAAATTTGATACCTGCCTATGGAGTATATTTCTGTGAATCAACTCAGGCTGCTTCTTGGAATCAGCATAATTAAGAAATGGAAAAGATAAATCTTCAAGTCTCACAACTTTATTATTTACAATGAGAATCCAAAATAGAAGATACACTGTGTTGGGTATGAATTAGAGGCTCTGTTGATATTTTTGTCCTGCCTGAGATCAGCCTCATGCTTAATGTGTGCAAAGCCTAGTACCAAACCCAAACCCTTGCACCTTCTATTTGGGTTACAGGGCCTCTAGACTTAGTTTCAAACTGATATAATTCTCATTATTTTAATGTATGTAGCTTCTCTTTAGCAATTTTTTTGCAGTCCTTCCTCAGAAGAAGCATAACACAGGTTTAGATTCTACTTTTGTGAGTCAGATGAACCTATTCCTTACTGCAAAAAGTTGCTGAGTAGAAAGTAGAAATGAGTGTGGTTCTTGTTTTTATAGTTATTTCTTTACTGAATTTGTGTAGTAACCTGTGTAGGTTTATGTTAAACAAAACAACTCTGTAGTAATTAAAATCTATCCAACATAATGGTTAGTCTTTTTTTTTTTTTTACTATTTTTCAAAACATTGCTAGAAACCTTTATTTTTGTCCAAATTTATCCCAAAACTTCCTAAAGGGAGTCCTATAGTAGAATCATGATCTCCTAACTATGAGCTGCTAGCCCCTGGATGTAGGGCATAGACTATTTTCAAGGATCAGATTTCTTCACTATTATTAGTAAACTGAACTAAAAATGTCTCCTATGCATTTAATAGATAAATTTATTGAGCTATTTCTGTGTGCCACATAATAATCTTCACAATAACCTATGAGGTAGAAATGTTTTATGTTCATTAGAACAGATGAAGAAATTGGGGCACAAAGACATTAAATAACTTGCCCAAAGTATTTCGGGTAGTAATCAGTAGATGTTAATGTAGCATGATTTGAATGTAGGCCATTTCGATTCAACTCCCATGTCTTTATATAGACACCATCAGATAAGTAAAAATAAAATTTATGTTTAAGTGTTTTTGAATTATTGGAAATTTTTCATTAGCATCTTTTGATATCACAAAACATTAACCAGACCCAAATAGAATGAAAATTTGGTATAAATTCATAACTTCTTTGAAATACCTGAATTCCTAAAGATGTCTGTAACAGCTGAGAATTATTGTCTGAGTGACCCTCCCTTCTGCTATCATAAGGCACAAAATAACCTGTGTAAAATAAAGCTCATAAGACAGGCCTGGATTTTTATGATTCTCTAAGGGAAATTCCGAACTAAGTATTAATGATGCTGGGGAAATGATGGAAATGGTCAAATATGGTGTTCTGTGAAGACACGTTAGACAGGGCCAAACATAAGGTCTACCTTGGACATCTGTTGTCTATCCTTACTTTTCAATTTAGAGAAAGTAGTAGCAAAAACATGACACTTAAGTCAGAAAACCTGCCAGGATCTACATGGATTCTGATTGCTTATGTTTCTGGTTTTTGTTTATTTATTTGTTTGTTTTTTAATGCCCTTTATTTTTCTGTGACTCTTAATCTTTTCAACCTAATTCTGGAGGAAATTTCACTTTGATTTGCATTTCCGTCTTTTTCTAAATATAAAGCATTCTGATCTCCTTAGAGAAAAGGTGCTATAGGACTGCAATATAGGGATAGACTAAAATTAGAAATATCATCACATTAGCATCTTTTCCCCAATAGTTTGATACTTTTGACAATGTACTATTTTAGTGTATCATGGGGTTTCACAGTGATTGTAAATTAAAGCTTTCCTGACTTGGTAAAGTCTCAACTTTCTGAGAACTTCATTTAAGGGAATCAGTGTTCACTGTCTTTTTCTTAACCTTAATATGTAAGTTGTTGAAATAAATACTAGAAATGGAAAGAAAAAAAGAAAAGATTTAAATGGAAGCAGCAGGTAAATTCCAGGTGAAATATGACAAAATGGAACCATAACTACAGCTGATTTTAGAAATAGATTTTGTTTCAGACTTAAAGAATTGAGGCAATAAAAACAGGTTCATACCTTGTTTTCACCCTCTCCAAGACCCTGAATTTAAGTGGCAACTGAACAATTGAAGCTCTTTATTTTCTGTTATGTCTTGTGAGTAAAATTGGGCTTCAGATGGATCATGCAAGAATATTATTTCAGTGTGTGCATGTTTGTTTTTCTGCCTACTTAAAGTAATTCATTTTACTTAAAATTAGCAATACATTCTTTGACTTTCAAACTTCCAAATTAGCATTTGGAAACATAAAATTGTTTATTGGCCTGCTTTGCAGGATAAATAAATGTCTGTTCAGCTCCATTAGTTTTAAACCCATGATTTAGGATTCTTTTAAATGTGCTAAAATTAACAAGACTTAACTCTGTGGGTACTGAAAATGACAATACGAAATAATAAGTCATGCTGAGAATTGGACATTTGACAGGATTTTAATTTTTAATCTGGCCTTCCAGTTTGGGTGATCCTTCCTTTGTGGCAACAGATCAGAAAATATTTGCTTGTCAATAAACGTGGGCAGTTGCTACACCATGGCAGACCTGAGTAAGCCTGAAATTTAGAAGGTAATGCCAAGCCAGAAGAATAGCTGGGAAGAATATGGTTTGATTTTCTAAACCATTGAGTGATTTGGTAATTGTAGTTTATATTGGCAACTGAATTCAAGATGTCACAGTTTAGTACACGGCTAAGGTCAGTTATTACTTCATTATAATTATCCTAGGGTACCATTATATTATGTTTGATTGAGTTTCTTTCTTCTAATAGCTAAAGAATTGTAAATCTCTCTCAATCTGTATTATATGCATATTTATGTTACGTTACCTAAAAGAAAATGCTAATTTGAATTCTTATTATGTAGAACTTAAAAGAAATTCATAATAGAGTAAGCTTGGACTCCTTGTATATGAATTATATTCAATAAGATTGTAGATAAAATTTATAATTAGTCATTTTAGGGAAATGGTGATCTAAGTAAGAGAATGAACCACTTTTAAGACCTTTATAATTAGCATTAACATTAAGCTAATTAATACAATAAATAGAACTCACTCTTATCTGTTAGTTAATATTGAACCATTTAGAGTCATTACTTCAAAACTATATGTCTTTTGTTTTTAAAAATCTTAATTTTTGAACAAATTATATAGGAAATTTTTATTTTTAGAAGTATCACATTGTACCAGTATTTCATTTGACTAGATTAGCAAATTGTTGTTAATGTTATGTAACTTATTTCTCTTATCAGTTTGGATAAAATTATAGCTGACTGGCAATAGTTTGTAGTATGAAAAGAATGGGATTTTTTCAGTGCAGAGAGTTTATAAATATAAATTTAATCAATAGTGTAAAGGATTTTTTTATCGACCACATCAACATCATTTCTAGTGATTGGCAAAACTTACCAATAGTAGAAACATTGTAGAACAGTGTGAACTCTACTCAGAGAGCCTGGTTCAAATCCTGCCTCTGGCTGCCACTGTTGTGATTACTGTATCTTACCTATGTTGGTTGGGCCCTAGTCCATTTCTGCTGGGCATATAAAGACTGTGGAAATAACCCTGTTCCAGAAACTTTATATTACTGCTTAGAGAACCCTATTTTATTTAAATTTGGCTATAATTTTTCTAATTTTAAACTTCCAAATTAGTATTGGCCCATGTTACAGGACAAAACAATGGTCTTTTTAGTCAGTCCTGATAATTTAGGAGTTTACTGCTTACTAGCTTTGTGCATTGGAACAAGCCACTTAAAACCCCAGAACTGAGTTTTCTTATCAGAAAATAAGGAATAGAGTAGACTCAATGCATTTTATAGATCTTAAATAGTATTTTGTTTTGTTTTCCTTTTTAAAAATGTCCTGACACTTCTGTAATCAGGTTGTGACAAGGCAATAAATATTCAAAGACAGAAGAAAAAAGTGTTAAGGACTGGAATTTGAACAATCTGAGGTTAGGTGATCACCTCCTGAACAATCAAAATTTGTATGTATACCAATTAAAATATGAAGATAAATAATATAACTGTGCTTCCAATAAGAAAATATTTTCATGTTAATTAGAATTTTAAACTCTAAATAGCATTCTGATTTAATGTTTATTAATAATATTGAAAAATAAAATTTAAAATATTAATTATTCTAATAACTTATATTTACTGAAAGACATTTAAGCATATTCTAATCATCTAAAAAGAAAAAAGTTTAAAGATATTTAGGGTATGAGTGTACTGTGTTTATTTACCATATTCACAGTCTTTGAAATTGGATACATCACACATTATATATAATAATATCAGTTAAGCCAAATATAGTATTTACTTAATCAGAGTAGCTTATGTTCCAACCACTCTGAGGAAAATGAATTTTAATATTTTGTAAATTTAAAACAGTGAGATTCTATATTTAAATATATTATATGTGAACATATATTTATGTATGCGTGTGTGTATAAAATGTGTGTGTGTGTGTGTATTTACTTATAGTTAAATTGTCATTCTCTCTATTGTGATCGAGGTAGTGGGAAACAGAACAAAAGAGGAAAGCCCATAGTTTTATTGTGTTGCCAGATATTGTAAAGCCTAACTGATAGGTTTGCTTCTTTGACAGTATTTTCTATATGCCTAGGATTTGGACATTACTTTATTTTAGTTACATATTTGTGTGTGTGTTTTGGCATTTCCTTTTGCTGGCTCTCTTCGTTGGTCTATAACCCCTTCTTGCTGGGGATGAGATGTCTCTGAAAGTACTGCAAAATTCCCACAAAATTTCACAACAATGAAAACATTTAGATTTCTGTGAAATTTCTTGTAGCAGTCCTTGTTTGATATGTGATACATGAATCATATACACACAGAGACAGAAACATACATAACTTTCTTTTAAATTTCATGCTGCTTGGTTGCCAAAATAACTACTCCCATTTTTTTTTGTTGTTGTTGTCATTGTTGGAGAAACAGTTGAATTTATCCTTGAGAAACCTTGAACACAATTTTTTTACCTTCAGAATTTCCTTTTGAAAATAATAGTGAACATTGGAAACGAAGTCCTGTATAAATATGTTCTAGTATATTTCAATTCACCTTCCCTAAACACTACTCTGAAAATGTTTTTATAGGGTGCCAGTGTACAGCTTAGAGTCATTGGTAGGAGTAAAGACACAGTTTCTAACAGTTTTAGTGACTAAGACTCTTGTTCTGGGGACATTAATGCTCTTGGGTGACCACTTATTATGACATAATCTGCTAATGTTTCTTTGTGCAGAATGCTCCCCACCCATTGAAAAATGAAGACTGTCTCGCATTCTGTGACCATCAGACAACTTGTATCACTCTCATCTTTTCAGTCTCTCCTCAAGTGTCCTGACACATAGGTCCTAGTGCCAGAGGAGCTCCCTGGACTCCAGAGGGACATCACACCCTGCAATTTTGTCAATCTGGGAGCATATCAATTTCCAGAAGCCCTGAATAGGAGGCAGTTCTCACCATATGTGCCTAAGTGTACCCTTTTCACTGCATCCTCCTCAGTGATTGCCAGGGCTATTATCAAATATTTTCCCAATATTACCAGACATTAGGAACCACTAACTCGGTAGGGTGAGCTCTGCATCTAAGAGCAGTTTTGTTCCACATTCTAGAATATGCAGCATAGCTTTTGCCTTTAATTTTTCTGCTATATTCAGTTTAGGAGAAATAAGCTACTTTTTAGGAGGGGCATTATTTTGGAAAGGGCCTTGATTTACTACATCTTAGCAGCTATAAATTGCATTAGATTAATTTCTTATCATGTTTTCTCGAATAGTGAATTGGAAAAAAGAAGGCCAAATATTTAAAGCAGGTTACCTTGATATTTTGGGGTGGTCATCTCTTTGCAAACAATTATAGATTTTGTTTATTGGAGTTATTAAAATCAGAAATAGCAACACTACGTTTAGACATTATTTTGAATCTATTAATGTGAGATTTAATTCAAATAGATTAAAGTGTTGCATAAATTCAAAATAGTTTTTTTTCAAGAATAGACAAAATGTGAATGTTTTGAAATGGAAATTTTGTGATTATTAACATTTTATGTCTGCATTTTAATCTATTCTCAGGTGTTGAAAGTGCTAATAATGCTGGGAAAACAAAAGAAAAAAAAAGCCCTATGAATCTTTTGCAATGTTTTCTTTTTAAATAATAGTAATCATGATAAAAATTTTAACTCTTTAAAATTGTAAATGATATTTAGAAAATACTATGACCATGCTGATTGCATATGTTCATGCCATTATCTACACAGAGACACATATTCTGACCATGGTGGTCTATTTTGTTTTTATTAAATACTATTGTCAGTTGATTCTCTTCGCTGTAAACTCAAATTCAGGCTTTTCTATGGACTAGAGAGGGCACTATTCATGCAACATGTATTTGCTGAGCATTTAAATATCATATTTCAGGAATTTGGAAAGGACTAGAAATCCTGCTTGGATCAAGGCCAAGAGAGTCATGGTTCTTAGTCATTTTCTTTACATCTGGTGGGGGACACACACACAGAACGTTATCCAAGCAATCAAATATTGAGTGGTGGAAGTATAGGTTGCTGTGGCAATCATATCAGGGAGAGAGGAAAAGAACTCAACCAGGATATCAAGGGGAATGGGAAGACTTCGTGGAAGAAGTATTCAAGTTAAGACATGAAGGGAGAATAGAGATAAACAAAGTGCAAAGATAAAAAAAAAATGAGGAAGAATACATTGGGGCAGGGGGTTAGGGGAGGTGAGAGAGAACTTTACCAAAATGGGCTAGAGATGAGGCAAGAGAATGAAGAAATGAAGACTTCGGGCATTATATTAAAGAATATACATTTCCTTTTGAGGATAATGGGAGACACTGAAATAATAATGGTTCCTTGATCAGTATTAAGTAATGTACTTATCTTAGTTAATTACTTAAGTAATTAACTCAGGCTGCAGTGAAAGGATTATAGCACAGGAAAATAAATGGAGTGAGGCCAGTCAAAAGGTGACTCAGGAGACTAGATCAAAGATTGCAGCAATCTGAACCTAGGGTTACTGGTGGACATGAACAGAAACACGTTCAAAATGTATTTAGGACTTGGTTGGGTGTGAGGTACAGTACAGGTGGGAGGATTGTCTAATATGGCATACAGCTTTCTTTTTGAGCACGGTGTGTTTGAAGAAGAAAAAAATAAGAGCTACTGAAAAAAGAAGAGGATTTATTCTTTCAACTCATTTATTTAGTGTCTACTGTTTGCTATTTACTATAGGACTGGATTCTGAGAATATAACATTATAATTAAAAGGACAAAATTTTCTGTCTTTAAGGAGCATCATCATATTAAATTGGTGTTGAGTGCTAAGGCAAAAACAAAAGCAAACAAAAAAACAAAACAGGAAAGGGTGCTGGGAAATGTGAACAGTAGCTGGGAGGAGCCACTACAGTTTTCCATAGAGTGGACAAGAAAAGCTTCACCAGGAGAGTCCAATAAAGGATGAAGCAGTCGGGTAGGAGAATAGCATTCTAGAGAAAGGTGGTAAAAACAGGACTCTGATAAATATTTCTTAGTTTAAAATAGTCAAATTTTTCTTTGTCTGTCTTAAAACCAGTGTCCTATTTAAGAACTCCAAGGTTATTAAAATACTTTCATGGTTTTTTGAAATGCTTTTTGTTTTGCCTTAAAAATTAGGTTTGTAAATTACTTGAGTTTGGGTTTTATGTATGGCATAAAATAGAAATTACTTTTTATCCTTCTAAATATATACTAATTTCCCAGCTTCTTTTTTTAAAATATGAGTCTTTTCTTCTCTGTAATGCTGTCTTTCTCTTAAATCAAGCCTGTGAATGAATGCATGTGAGTTTGTTTTGGGACTGTCTATTCTAGTCCATTGTTCTGTATATCTATAATTGAACCAATACCAGACTATCTTAATGTAACTTTAGTAGATATTAATATTGAATAGAACAGATTTTTTTCTGTGTTCATGTCTCTATTCTGTAGTGTAGAGGATATCTCCTTTGCCTGACACCTTGCTTTCTTTCAAGAGTGTACTGGAGGTTCTTGGCCTTTGAATTTTCCTATTACAGAATCATATTGTCATGTAAACCATTGAGTTGCAGAAAATATGTGTGTGTGGATACATAACATAAAGAGATCTTATATCCAGAACATGTTATAATGTTAATAAAAAAGAACTCCTACAAATCAATTTTTAAAAGAAACAATCCAATAGAAACATGGTCAGAAGATTTGCAATCACTTCATGAAAGAGTAAATTCATATGACTAATAAAAAAATGAGATCATCTCATTAGTAATGAGAGAAATGCAAATAAAAAAGATAATGAAATTTCACTTTTTATTTCACAAATAAAAAAGATAATGAAATTACCAGAATGGCTAAGATTTAAAAATCTGGTAATATCTAATGCTAATAAGGATATGAAAAATGAGAGCTTTTATATATGAGGGTAGGCATATAAATGGGAAAAATCATTTTAATAAATATTTTAACTTTCTCTCTATATTTAAAGGTAATGATTAACAACAATTCCACTCCAGTTATACATCCTTGAAGAAGTGTGTGTATATGTACATCACTAGTTCTCACCCCTAGAGGACATTTAGCAAATATCTAGAGATGTATTTTGTTTTCACAGCTTGGTTGGGAAGTTCTACTGACATTTAATGGGTCGAGCCCAGTGATACTGTTAAATATCCTATCATGTATCGGACATCCTCCCAACAAAAAAGAACTATTCAGCACCAAATGTCAATAGTGCCAAAGTTGAGATATTCTGATGTACATTAAAATATAAGCACAAAATTATTTATTAAAAAGATTATTAATATTAGTAAAAATGTGGAAGAAAAACATCTATTACAAAAAGAGCATATCAATATTAGAATACTACAGCAACAACAATAAAAAATTATTTTTCACATAAGAACAATTGGGGAATCTAAAAAATATAATATAGAACAAGGTCAGAAACATGATAAACTATATTATAATGTTTAGGGATTCACATATAAATGGAGAGATTACTTTAAAAATCCAGATAGTCACTATTTAGGAGGGAAGAAAGTTTATTTCTGAAGTGTCACTTGGGGACTTTCTAGGATGTTGAAAGTATTCTGTTTCTTAAATTAGATGATAGTCCTATGAGTATTTACTTTGTAATAAACTATTTATAATTTATAACTCATGTGCTCTGTATGTAATTATATTTCACAATTAGAAAGGCTTTTAGTTAACTTTAATATTTTTTGAAATAATTGTATATTTACATGAAGTCATAAGGAATAATACAGAAAGATTCACACACCATTTATCATTCCACCTCCCACCCCAGTAAAGTATTGTAAAAATATAGTACATTATCACAATTAGGAAATTGGCATTAATATAATGCACTTATTTAGATTTCCCCAGTTTTATATGTAGTCATGTGTGTCGTGTATATGTGTGTAATTAGTTCTTTGCAATTTTATCACATGTGTAGGTATAAACACCTCCATAGTAAAGATGCGGAAAAATTCCATTACCACAAGGATCCCACGTGTTTTCTTTTTATACTACCCACCTCCTGCCTGCCATCTCTCCCATCTCCAACCTCCAGTAGCAATGAATCTTTTCTCCATTGTTATAATTCTGTCATTTAAGTATATTATATAAATTGAAGTATACAATTTGTAACCTTTTGGAATTAGCATTTTTCACTAAACATAATTCCCTTGAGATTCATCCATGTGGTTACATTTATCATTAATTTGCTCCTTTATATTTCTGAGTGATATTCTGTGGTATGGATGTACCACAGTTCATATAACTATTCACCACATAAATAAAGCTGATATGAACATTTGTATACGAGTTCTTCTGTGAACATAAATTTTTATTTCTCTGGAATTAATGCCAAATAGAGTAATTGCTGGATTGCATGTATAGTTTTATAAAATAATTTTTTAAACTGTCAAACTACTTTCCAGAGTGTCTGTACCATTTTATGTTCCCACCAGCAATGTATGATGATCCAATTTCTGTACATTTTTTGCCAGCATTTGGTATTGTCACTGTAATTTATCCAATCATTCTGTAGGAGTGTAGTGATGTCTCACCGTGGTTCAATTTGTAATTCCCTAAGAGCTAGAGGCATTGCACATATTTTCATGTGCTTATTTGCCATCTGTATGAAATATATATATTTTAAAATGTTTAGGTAAGGGGTTGCCTAGCATATTCTAGGACAGCCAGTGTGACTAGAGAAGAGACAATGACGGGTAAGTAGTCAGAAATGAAGTCAATGAAGTAATGTGGCTTTTATTCTGCTAGCTAATGGGTGGCATAAGTTGAATTATCTTTTTATTGGATCATTCTGTGTTGCACATAAACCAAAAAGATATCAGGTGTAAAGATGGAGACCATTTGTGTAGCTATTGGAATTAGCCAGTTGAGTAATAATGGTGACATAGATAGAAAGAGTATCAGCAGTAGTGGTTGAATTCAGTATATATTTCAAAAGTAGAATCAAAGAAATTTCTTGATATAAAATGTGGGTGCAGTAGAGAAGACTCAAGGATGACCCAAACTTCTTGGAGATTCTTATGAGACATCCCAGTGTCCATATCTACATAGCCAAGTGAATATTTCAACAGTTGTCAGCAGAACTTCTTGAAACCTTCTCTTCTTTGCATTTTTCTGAGGGATTATTACTCTTGTTTTTCTTTTTCACTTGGTAGTCCTCTGAGTTTTATTTGCTAGCTCCCTCTTCTCTATCCCATTCTAATATGCTCACGATCTATTCTAGACCCTCTTATCTTTTTTATTCCTAAGTGAACACTCAGTTATCAAATGTCTTCTATAATATCTTGGCTTATAAATACATACCTCTATTCTAGAGCAAAGTCCTGAGTTACAAAGTACTTTGTGCAACTTAGAGATGTCTGCTTAACATCTCTGTGTCAGCGTCTCATAGGTAGTTTAAATTTAGTAGACCTAAAAACCAATCCCCTCTTTGCCCAACCTTGTCTTTGCCCTGTCTTACTCAAATAGCAATTCCATCCAGTTATTCAAGGTGAAAATCTGGGAGATTCTTTATCTCTTATTCTTTAAATCTAAACAAATCTTGTTTATTTGAATCCCAGTCATATCTTAAATTTGTCTATTTATCTCAATCTTGTTTACTGCCATTCTCATTCATTATTATGTCTTCCCTTAATTCTTATAGTAGCCTGGTAACTGATCTCTCTTCCTTTCACTTTTTCTCCACTTGAAGCAGACTCTACACAGCAACCAAAATTAGTCTTTAAAAACATATCTATCATACAATCATAAATAAATAAGGAAAAGAAGGGGTTTTGCTTACAGTAGAAAGCTAAGTGCTGACTAATGAATATAAAGGAAATGCTGAGGTTATAAAATCATCGTTGTGGACATTACTATAAACATTGGTTCAGGGAGCAGTTACCAATTCAGTCTGAATTTAAAGACAGGTGGATTTTAATGAGAAGCTGGATATTTGGATGGTCTTAAAATGTATCTCCACTTTTTTCTTTTTAGTAGCAAGGGAAAAACTAGTGACTATAATGACAGAGAAATCAGATAACCTTGACTGGGGCATACAGATATTGTGCCTCAAGGTGTGATAATCTGAGGAGGACACAGCAAAGCTTATGTAGTATTTCATCCAGGAAGGCATAAACTGAAACTAATCATGAATAATTATCAGACAACTCAAAAGAGAAATATTCTACTAAATAGTAGAGCTGTGTCCTTCAAAACTTTAATATTATAAAGGACTAAAAGAGCTGAGGAACTTAGAATAATGGAGACTGAAAGATATAAAACTAGTGCAATGTGTGACCCTGTATTGGCATAAAGGAATGTTATAAAGGGCATTATTAGATAAACTGACTAAACTGGAATACCAACAGTAAATTAGGAAAAATATTATGTATCAATGTTAAATTTACTGAAATGAATAACCGCCCTTAATTATGTAAAACAAAAATCCTTAATTTTAGGAAATACTAATAAAGTATTTAGAAGTAAAAGCCCATCATGTATGTAATTTACTTTCAAATGGCATAGAAAATGTAATACACATATATAAAGAGAGCAAATAATGAAGATGAGAAAAATAGTAAAAATATCTGATTCTAAATAAAGGAGCATTTAAAACATTCTGGCAATTCTTGTGTATATTTGAACTATTTTCCAGATAAAAAGTTAAATCTAACATGCATATATGCATGTGTGTATATATACATATACACATACACACATATATATATATATACACATGCACACACACATACATACATACAAATACAATAATCATTTCAGAAAAGTAGTAGAATCTAATAAAGATGAAAATGTACATAAATTATTACCCCCAAATCTACTGTTAGGTATGTTGCCATTAAATCAATGCACATATTCTCTAAAAGACATACACTGGATTGTTCATAGGAGTACTATTTATAATTTCCCCAAACTGGGAACCACCCAAATGCCCATCATCAATTGAATGAATAAGTACATTGTAGAATCTTCATAGTATACTGCCTTGCCACATGAGATTGAAGAAAATATTATTAGATATAATGCAATGGAAAGAGCTCATAGACATAATGAAGAGTGTAAGAAGCCAGACACGAAATAGCACATACTGTATGATTGCATTCATACAAAGTACAAAAATAGATTAAATAAATCTGTGGTTATTTGCTAATTATCAAGCTCTTACTGGCTTTCCTTCCTTCTGTGCCTCACCTTCCCACTCCATTACCATGCTTCCAGAGCTTACCTCCAAAGTTATGACCTTGCATCTCGCTCTTGCTTCCAGGTCTGCTTTTTGAGAAACCCAGTACAATCTGGGGGAATTTATCTGGGAAATCATATTAGAAAATATAAGTTGTGCTTTTGTGTTATCTTTTTCTTTTCTGTTTCTAACCATGGAAGTAGAAACATATATCTAAAAATATCTAACACTTAATTGAGCAACTACTGTATTCCTAGCTCTATGCTAAACATATTACATGAGTTAACATTTAAATATCATGAGAAATGCTAAATGGGATGTATGATTTGTGAACAGGCAAATTACAGATCTATTTATTCAGCTAATAATGAAAGGTGCTCTAGTCAATGATGACAAACCCTGCCCTCATGGAGCAATAGAATAATGGGACTAAAAATTCAAAAAGTTAATTAATTTCAATAGTGAGCTCTAAAGGAAAGGGAAGAGTGACATGAGGCAGAAGTTTAAGAGGAGACTTAATATCATCTTGTGGAGGTCATTTCCCTGACAAAACACCATTTAATCTGAGATCAAAATGATGGATAAGAATTTATCTCTTGAAAAGAAGAAATATTCCAAGCCAATAATGTGTGCAACTAAGGGGGAGGAGCTTAGCAGTTGTAAGAAAGTAGAAGATTGTTGTGGATGAACAAGCAAAGAGGAAGGAAGGTAGCTTGACAGGAAGCTGGAGATTTGGGAAGTTGCCAGATCATGAGGATCTTTGCCCACTCTGAAGAATGTTGAATTTCACACCAATCAGAATTTGGAGTTTTCAAAGGATTTTAAGCAGCATTCCTTTTTTCCCCCCTGCTGTTTTTAATACATTTCAGTTATGGACGAAGTTATTTGACTAGCATCATAAAAAGAAAAGGCTTCTGGTCTTCTAACAGAGGCAGTGAACTGTTGCTAGAGCGCCAGAATGGACTACAGACCTGTTTGTTTGGTTGCCAATGTATTGGTCCACTTTTAAAAGTTTAAATTAGTTGTTAACTAACATCTGCATTTCCAAGATTTCTAGAAAAGGATATTGTCAGGGAAAACTAGGTTGGCATTTCCCAAGACATCAATCTGTGGACCTCAGAAGAGGCAATCATATTTCTTATTTAAATGGTACAATTATTCTCCACATTTCACAGATCTCCATATTTATCAGAAAGCTACTGTATCACAGAGTATCATAGAGCTACTGATTTAAGTTACTGTCTGGTCTTTATAGAGAGTTGAGTTTGCAAAGCCTGCATTATAACATCGGTTAGTGCAGACGTCGTGTCTGCAAGTAAACTAGCTTCTGAACTAGATTATAGATTTATTATAGATGAAGTTTAACCAGCCTTCCTAGGAGAATAATACAGAGCAGCTAAGAGGAAAGATTTTTGATTCAGATGCACCTTGGGTTCTATAAGAATCCCCAACATGCAGGATCAGTGCCATTTCCTACCACTTGTCTTCTAAGCCTAGCAATCTGTTCCCATCAAGGTATGTGACACTCCTCTCTATATCAAGTTTTTCATGACTTTCAAGCCTATACCGTTACTATTCCCTCTCCTCTAAAGCCCTTCACATTTCCGTGTTAATCCTTCAAGATCTAGTTGAAATATCACATATTTCTGGCAAAGTTACTATTCTCACTCCTGCCCCCTCCAGATTCCTCTGGGCCCCTATAGTATTTCAGACGTTATTCCATGATCAACATATTACATCATATCATAACTAATCATTATGATAGTCGTCCTGCTGGATTATGAGCTCCACAAAACAGTGACTGTGTTTACAGAGCAGAGAAAATTAATGAAGGAATAAAGTGCTTGTTTTTAAAGGTGTTTTTAGTTATTCTCTTAATTTAAAAGTTACTGTTTTAGGACTATAATAGGAAAAGAAAAAGAGAAAGAGGAATAAAATATCCTAACTAGAAAGTGATGACAAAAGAGATAAGAGAATATGTATTGAGTCCTGAGAAGGTCTGGAAGAATGAGGGTAAAAGTGAGAGAGGAATTAGAGCAGCTCAGCTTGGTGGAGCAACAGTGACTGACTTCAGAGAAACTTGCCAGTGTTAGTTTCACGCTGTTGACCCAAAGCAGAATCCATCAGGAACCTGGAAGCTGCAGTCACTGAGAGCTGGGAGAATTGATGAAAACAATTTCATCAATCGATGAGAGAGATGAGCAAGATAAGACGCTAGGACCACAGACCTCACCAGCAATATTCTGAGGTCTGGAAGTAGAAGCAAAATAATCAGACTGTGGGAAGGATCCCAGGACAGGGACTGGTGAGGTTTATACACCTTAGGGTTGATAAGGAATAGAGATTAAGAGATATGATTCAAATGGTAACTTCAGACTTTGAGGTGGATTCCAAGTTCCTAAACTAGAGGACCTAATCATTAAGAAGTATATTTAATTAATTAGAAAATCTATAGTAAGAAAGTCACATTAACAATAGGGATTTGGGGAAGAAGAAAATAAGGTTTAAAGGTCTATATTTAAAAAGTTACAGATTTTCTGATTTTAAAACTGGAAAAATAGTAGAGTCAAATATGTTTTTATTTTTTCTGTTTTTTTTTAAGGCTCAGATTATTGTAATATCTCACATGTGTGTTATTCTATAATATTTACAAAATTGGCATATATTATTCTCATTATCACCTCCTTATATAACTTGAACATTTAATAGTGCTACTTGGGTTGTTTTATATCCTGTTGACAAGAAAAAACCACAGTAAACACCCCTACCCACACACATATTTTTCTAATTCCATTCACTTGATTTTTGTCATGCAGCTTTTTAGCTTGTGCTGCTCTGTTGCATTTTACATACCTTTACATTCCTCTGGAAATCCTTTCTGGAACAAAATAGTGGTACAAATATACAAGTGCCATTTAATGTTATGAGGTTTATTTTCTGGAAGATTTTGATTACTTTAGCTATCATCCATAGATTTACAAAGGAAATAATGGCGACCTTTAAAAGGTTTATGAAAGATTCCTTTTCCAGTTAAACTTCATTTATTATCTGCGGATACCAAATGTTATAATAATCACTTCACAGATTTAAAATATTAGGAAATGTTAACAGGCTTCAGACGTGTAAATATGCATGTGCACATGAGCTTTTGAACATATTTGAAAATATACTCATCAATTTAACCCTTGCAAATGATTTCACCACATATTTCTTTGATCTAGTTGCTCTGTATCATTATACTAAGCAAAGATGATCCTTTTCTTTATCTCAGTTACAAGGCACAAAGAAAAGAAAACAGGAAACATTCTTTGAATTCTTTACCTCCAGTAAAGTCCCATTGTATCTCCTTCAATCATATGACTGATTTAATTGCTAGTCTAAGCAAGAGCTATAAATAATTTTAAAAATCTTTACTCCAATGAATTAATAGCATCTGATAAGTCATGCAACCCAAATCCGTAAGATATACCTAAATGAATCAAAATACTGGAATATATCACCCATCTAATCAGGATTGAAATCTAGACAAAACTGTCAAATCTAGAATAAAAAAAAAAAAAAGAAAAAATAAGGCCTTGCAAAGTTGCAGAGATATTTAGAATATAAAAACTAGATTAAGAAATCAAACAACTTATGATCCTTACTAAACCTAAAAATTGAAAAAACATTAACATCTTCCTTGGCACAACATGGTTTTCAAATCTATATGACATCGCTTGGCTCCATTTTTAGTTAGCATAATTTTGGCTTCCATTCTTATATGGATAACAGCCAAATTCATCTGTCTTCTCTGTCCAATCGTAGCATCTTTGTTTGGTTCCTCAACTGAGATTCTGTTTTAAATAGCCTGAAAGATTACTATAAAGAAAGAGATTTTCCTGAGCAGTTTGAGGTATCTTTGTCAAATCATATAGTTATCATCTGAAGCTTTGTTTTCAATTCAGTGGTTTGAAGAGTATAGCTTTCTGTCTGTAACTTGCTTATAGATTTCCATGCCTCCTTTCACCAGAAATTGTTTTAATTAATATAATTCTCTTTCTGCTATGATTTCTTTTGAAATTCACTGCCCTCTTTGATGAGCGAAACATGCAGGTGCTAGATTTCTTAGAAGGGCTACATTTGAGGGCAATATATACATTTCCGTCTTTACTGTCACAAATTGCTTTTAAAACTTTACTTTTTATATTTGTTTATAAAAACCTGGAAGATTATTTTGTATGTCTTGGGTCTTTTTGCTTGCATATTAATTCCTAACCTTCTGATCCCTGAAGGCAGATTTTCTTGGCTCCCATGCTACCTAACTTCTGGCTTGGGTCAGTCAATAGGAGGAGAAGGTGAGAGAAGGAGGGCAGAATGAGGAAGGCAGATAGACTGTCCCTTTCTTAAGCAGTTTCACTGGTAGCAGCTTGTCTCTCTAACTGCAGCTGCCACCATCTAGGCCCACCACGTTTCTGTCATCCAACCTGAGAGGCATACATATCCTGGGCTTCAGTCTTTTAGGTTCCTCCCTTTGATTCTTTAGTCTAAGGATATTAGTGAATTCCTGATGGTGTTGATCCATAAGTTACTCTACTCCTGTTGTTACCTGTTATAGTCCTCAGCTATTCCATCACCTGTGCAGTTAATTTTCTTCATTAAATTATCTTTCTTATAAATTGAATTGGATTATGTTTTGATAGTTAGATCCCAGTTGAATAAGCATCAATTTATAGCTAAATACGAAGAGGGAGCTTTATCACTGGACCTTACAAAAGAGGATTTATAAATACATCTAATCATAAATTTATGATAAAAGTTACCGTTTAGAAGAGTTCCATAGAAAATTTCTAATAATGAATTTGTAATTAAGAAAGGGATTAATTGGACTGAATATTTAGAAATACCTGAGACATTTGAAACTTATTAGAAAAAAAATCAAGTTCTTTGTAAGATGTTCTTATATGGTATATAAAAACTTATTTACCTTTTCTAATTTATGAAGTCAGTTTTTGTGTCCAGGAATTTCTCCCTGAATTTCATCTTAGGAAGAAAACCTCAACTGAATGGATATAAAACATAAACAGTGACAAGAAATTATACTCTAGCTATAATTAGACTTGAAAACTGATATGTAAAGAATAAAAAAGACATGCAAAACCTAAAAATGCCTAGGCCTTGTTATATCAAGTAATTATTAATAAAATAACTGGATCAAGTTCCAAAAATAGGGCTTTTTTCTTTGTAACAATTTGTTATTTTCCTAATTTGGCTCCAGATAATAACTATTACATTTCAAAATATCTTTGCCATTTGAGATATAGCACAAGTAAATGTGGTTAGGGTTAACAAGAATTATTTTAAAATAATTTAGTACCTCCAAGTGCCTTGGAAAGCAAAGGCTTTGTTTTTGCTTTTGTATTTGTGTCTTATCTATGGAATCATGGATTAATATGACATGATTTTTATATGTCATTTATGTGTATATACAGTCACATTCAGAAAAATACTTCAGAAGATATCCCTTATTTGATCTTTTGTGGAAGAAATAACATGTAAACACGCCAATATAACAGACAAAGACAAAATAGAGAATAGTCTCAGTTTCTTGTATGACTCTCTCCAAGTCACAATCAGTATATTCACCATGTCCCGAATGAAGAAGGCAGTAGGCAAAGGCAGAGTGGCCGAGGTATTGCTTTGCACAAATAAGACCTGATCAAAATATGTTGCTGTGAACTTCTTGGTTCCTATACCTAATCAAAGCTTTGCAAAGAACATGAAAATGATTTTAAAGGCCTCAGTTTCCAAATGGTCATGTTTGTGTGAATTGGATCTACTGATGTGGTCTGGGTTTGAGATCTTGAGGCAGAAAAGTTTCTGTGTTGTCACTGTGCTCATAACTGAAAGAGTTTAGTAACTGACAAAACTATTCTCAGAAGCCTCCATGGTCCTTTATTCCTCTGCAAATGATAAGATGGATAAAATAAAAAGTAAAACTTCCTTTCAACATGAATGTATAGAATCATATTTCTGTCAAACTGACATATTGTTAACAGTAATATAACTATTTTTCCGAACAACATATCAACATCAAAAACATTAAAAATATTTCTTTAAAAACATTTATTTTTATTCAAATAAAGGTGCCCGACTGGTGATCTCTCCTCTGTTTGAAGAATAAAGTGCAGGCACTGGGATCTTTTCATCCTATTAGTAACCTTCCATCTTCAAACTTCCATCTCTTTGTTTCTTCTAGGTTTCATGACAATAACACCACGCAGATTTCAATTAGAGTAGTCTTTCTGGAACTCTGTACATACACATAACCTGGGGATTTTGTGTAAATGGGTGTTCTGCTTTAGTAGGTCTGGGGTATGGCCTGATATTGTACAGTTTTAACAAGATCCCAGATAATGACCCTATAATGGGCTTTAGACCATATTTTAAATAGTAAATAATTCTATTTCTTATCTCTCTTCCCTATAAACTATATTCTCCTTGAAGACAAGAGCTGCGTCTTGCTTATCTCTGAGTACCCAGTAACATATAGTAAATATTTTTCAGTGATACATTTTTCATTTTTTACATAAACATTCTCATTATTCTCTTTCTACTGGGGGAATACAGTATTAATTTTCTACAAATTCAGAATGAGAACTCCAAAATCAAATGTATTCATATGTAAAGTAAAATATATTAAATATATTAGATTTAAAAAAAAATATATATATATACATATATATGTGTGTATATATATATATACATACATACATACATATATACATACACCCATACATACATGGTTCTGGCTTTAAAACAGTAGTATTAGAATGCCTATGGAAGAATTGTACATAAATGCTTTATCCCTAAACACTAATATTGTAAAGGTACAATGAAATGAAGTAAATAAATATGAAAAGTCTTGTCTTAGAGGGAAGGAAAAAAATATAATTGGTAAAATACTGAAGCATTAATTATTTTAGCTGTATATGCCATATATTTTAAGAATATAGAATGAATTCCTATAAAATATCAAGGTTTATAGAATTAATAAATACAGCTCAGCCAATCTAATAGTTTTCCTAGATTTAACTTTAGAATTGCAAAATAGAAATAACTCTAAGCATTAGGGAAACCAAACTCTTGTATATCTCAACTTTTTTGTGAGGTGAAGTAGATAAAGATAGTCAAATTGATAGAGCTTTCTTTTACTAATTTAATAAATCCCTAGACTCTTTTGACTTTATGTGCAGAAGACATCTGGATTAATGTTCTTTTGTGAATGTGTGTGAAAGGTGTTTCCAGAACATTCTGTAAATTAAGGCATAACATGGGGAACATAGGAATGTATACACTTTCTCAATATTTTTCTTTCCTGCTTTTCTTTCCCCAGATAGACCTACAGTAAATCTCAATGCTAATGGAAGCCAAAATGATCAAAAAGAATTCTGAAAACTATACACTCCTGTTGCCTTTTAGTACTTCTTGACTTTTCTGATTATTCTTCCTCTCCCTCACCCTCTCTCTGTCTTAGCAAAAAGAAAAAGAGAGTATTGATAGTACAGGCTGCAGGACTCTGGTCAAAAAGGGGATAGAAGAAACATAGTGAAGATTCAGAGCCTGGCAACTGCTATTTTACTTACTCTGTTAGCATCCATATGCCTGTTAGTATGAAGTTGAATTGTTTCTATTGGAAAGTTGTTTTGTAAAATGCTAAGTTTTTTGAATGTTGATGACTGAAGTTCGACAGCTCATATGTACCATTGAATACTCTGACAGCATGAAAAAATTTACTGGCTCCTGGATGTTTTATCTTAATATACCTACAAATGCTACATATATTACAATTTCTTTATGCTTAAAAGGTTTTTCAGTGTTGTATATAAGAGTGTTGTCTCCTTTTACCTCATGATTTTCTCATTGGGACTTTTTCCTCTATCATTGAAGTGATTTATTTTCAGAATAAGTCCGAATCACTGTATGTGGCAGTGTTTTTATCCATGTGTTTAAAAGTGATGAATTGTTTTCTATCAGTTATATTTATAGAATGAAATTCTTTACTGCAAATAAAAACAAAATGTATCTGTGCTATTACCAGTTCATGTTTTAAAACTCAGAAACATAAATATGTGATTCATATTTGGAATAATATTTATAACCATAAACACAACAAGAATCTATTTATATATATATACATACCATGCTATCAGTATATTAGTTGCTCAATATTTGAGGATAACAAAAATAATGAGGAATGTTCATATCCCACTAATATCACTCATTAAATTCTTCAATTTTTATTACCCCAAATCCAAACTTTATAGAGTGGGCAATTTCTGGGATATACAGATAATAATATCAAATAAAGTTCTATTTAGAATTATCTTGTCATCATTTTTTTAGGATATGGTAACATAACTTTCATTAAAAGATCTAGTAATTAAGCTCATAGTTATAAAACCAAAGTATTCTAAGCAAGAATGGGTTGGCTTGTATCAAGATAAGCTAAAAATCTCCAAACACTCCATTTCCAAGATCACCTCAAAGAAATAAAAGGCACTTAACAGCTAAGAAATTCTATCCTATAGGATCACAAAAAAGAATTAGCTATCCAGATTTAAAGATATGGGTTGCTGCTTTTTCCCTTCAAAATGTCTGAATGGGTTTTATATAAATAGTAGTATACATTTTACATATTCAAGAGTATTTAAGAAAAAATATTATCTAACATTTCTTTGACCATTCAGGAAAAAGGGATTAAAAAAATGCTTATAATGTGGCTGCAACATAAACTTTATTTCATTCACATATTTGAGATAAATTGTTAAAAATCTAATATGATTTACAATGCAGACTTTATCTTAAGAAATGTTAAATGTCTTTTTTCTGATAGCACAGAAGCTTTTAAAAAAATTTTATGGTAAAATATTTGATGTGTTATTATGTTACAAGAACTATAGCAGACATGTGGAAACCATTTTAATGAAGAAAAACTCCAAACTTCTATGGATAACTGTGACCTTTTTGCTATGTATTTATTTTTACTTTTTTTGCTGAGGAATTGACAGAGAATTTTCTAAGATGAGAGAGGGAGAGAAGAAAAGTTGTATTGGTCAAAATTAAGCAAGTATGGCGATGAAAATTTTAGGAAATTATTCTGCCAAATTTGGATCTAGAGCTATTCAAGAGAGTAACTTCTATAAGAAGATAACAGAGTATTATCTTACTATATTCCTAGCTAACTTTTCCTCAGTTTCTGTGCCTGTTCATACAGTCTTACATATAGCAATAGATTTAAGAATCTGGGCTAGAATATAGCATTATAGATAGCCTCAGGATTTTTCCTGTGATCTAATGCTATACATTAATACTCATAACTTTCACTGTACCTTTGTGAGTGTGTTCGTATATTATTATTATTAGCAGCAATAGTAGTAGTAATAGTCTAACCTGTAGGCAAAGAGGAGTCTAAAAAAAGAACCCAAATGAAAAAAATTTAACATAGCTTTAAAAAAAGAAAAGAAAGGAAAAGGACCCTCTGACATTTAGTTCAATCTAATGCTCTTTTTCCTCAACTGGAGCATCCAGTGAATATAATCCTCATAAGTATATTTTATTTTTTATATTAAACCACAAGATTCATTAGATAAGTGTAGTTGAATAATCTGAGTAACTGGTTCTAGAACTTCCTTAATTCAGTGTCTCTCTAATTCTATCAATTTACACAGCTGTTTAGTTCTTTTGTAAATAGGGAAGGCACTCTCATACAGATCTTTTTAGCATATGTAACATATTGACATGAATATAACATATGTGCCAAAACAATATTATTCAGTTAACATTTCAAAGAAATGCAACATAAAATTTTAAATTACATATTTCTATGTGTGTTTGATTCTTGTTTACTGTATCCGATCCAGAAAAAAAAGAAGACTCTTATTATGAAAAACCACCTCTAATATGTTTGCATTTTCATATCATTAGAAAAAATGGTTATGACCAGTCTTTTATCTTCCAATTGCTCTGAAGTCACGAGGTACCACCAGTGCAATTTTAATTATTCAGGACTTTTGATTCATATGGCAGATGTCTAGGAGAAGGGCACTGACAGGCACAGGTATGTCAAACATAAAAGGCAGTATCATTTTGTTTATTGGAGCAAAAAATACGTTTGTCATTCTGGTTGAAGAATATCACCTTAAGCAAATCTGTTGTAACTTATTGCTTTAGTTTCTTCAAATAGAATACACAAACTCTTTTCCTTCCTCAGGTAGAATGTATGATTACTGACTGCTTGCTCTTTACAATATAGAAGTAATAATATGTAGTGTTTTAAATTATATGTTTTTTATATCATATTTTTCAAATCTCCATTAATGAAACTTTTATAATTTAACACTTTTCTTATCAGGAATAGAAGTTTGTTCTACTAAAATGTTTTAGATATGTCCTTTGTCTTTTATTCATTGTGTAAGTATGCAGGATTTTCAATACCCTAACTAAAATGTAAACTTACACTTATGTTTATAATTATAAAACAATTGGATATTTTACTAGAATTCAGTTTCACAACACTATAAATAACCACAAATATTTTAATATATGCTTAAACAATATGTTCTTTCATTACTACAATAGTTTAAATAAATATCTCAGAGTAGAACATAAAAGAATCTTGCAAGTGGAATGATTCTAGAAGTTGAAAGTAGACAGACTTTTCTTTCAAAGTGTTAGTATCAGTTTTCAGATATTGGATACAACTGAATGAGGAAGAAAAGCTATATAGGAGCGTGGAGCATGTATTATGTCAACTGCATATGAAATTTCAGATTATAATCCATATCATTTTTTATTTGCTAAAGAAAACTAATTCATATGTATGTCCTGTGTACAATATTTTTCTTCTCTTGCCATATATATATATGGCAGTCTGACCCAAGCAAGGGGTGGGGAGCAAGGAACTGACACCAACTAAGCAGTTGATTCCCTGGGAAGGGGGGAGTAAATGGTCTCTCTATACATAAAAGAACTAAATGGGAGGCTTGAGGATATTAAATATTTTTCAATGTATTGTAAAAGCTTCCATATGAAAGTGCTACTGTAATCTGATCTATCCATTTTTCTTTATTAATAAAGGTGAAGTACTAGTGGGCTTCCTTACTTACATTGCTATTCTGAGTCCCTAATCTTGAGAAGATATTAGTGCTGCTTACCTAAATCATGCTGGTTATCGATAAGCCCCTGCCCTTCCTGGAGGGGACTTGACAAAAAATAGGGGAGTTTTAGATAAATGAAACTTATGTTGACACTCTGCACAGTGGAGCTGACTTTAAAGTTTGATTAAGTGAAGGAAAGCCTATTTGAGGTAGGTCTCTGACTTTAATGATTTCCTTAACAATCATTCCTCAGGTTTTGCAGGCTCTAAGGGATTCTGTATGACTCTATTTGAATACTATTTGAGTACTAAGAAAAAGCCTGAGAAATACTCCTTGTAGGGATTTCCAACCCTGATGGGTCCAAGAAGTAAAAGTTTTTAAATGCATCAGGTTTAGTAATTTAAAAAAATAAATATATAATGCTCCATTCATCCTCCCTAGCAATTATTTGAATAATGGAAATTTTTTCCAAAAAGATCCATGCAGATTAATTGGATAATTTTCTTTAGGGAAGAATTGAAATGGCAATTCAGCTTCAGCTTCAATCAGAAACTCTATGATTTGTAGCCTGATCTTTGTTGCTCTGTAGGGTTGTTAGCTTGTTAAGGAGCCTCTGGTGCCATTACACAATTTTGTGCTGTGTAAAAGCAGGGACCCCGATGTTTGGGCAATTCTACAGTCGGACTAGAGTTTCTGGTTTGCTTCCTGGAAGGTGCTTTGTTATACCTACGGTGAAGTGGCGTTAATGAAACTCCATTGCTGGTGGCTAACGGGCTTCCTGTATCTAGTTAGAACATGGAGAGAAGGTGAATTGAGATCCTTCTCACTATACCCCAGGGAAGCATTGTTAGCATCAGGAGTTTTCGTTTGCACAGATTCCATACTATATTCTCTATTGCCAGTGGGATAAAAGAGGAGGTTTTGAAGAGAATGGATACCATGATTCTCATATGAACAATGCTTCATAATGATAGGCATAACCAATCTAAAGATGAGTATTTCAAAAGGAAAGAATAAGTTAATTCTGTTTTATGATGTACAGCATAACTAGAGCAGGAAGATATTAGAATTTGGAAAATTTTGTATCAGTATTAATCATAAAAATAACAATAGCAATAGCAACAAAATATTCTTGTCAATTATTAGAACCAGTTTGTGAAAAGCTGCTCCAAATTTTTGTATTTATAGTCTCTTCTTTATCAATGAAAATATTGATTGTACATAAACTTTTTTTCACATAAACTCTGTCCAACTGATATCCATCTGAATAAGCTAACACACATGTGCACGTGCACACATACACACACAATCACTTGTCTTCAGAAATATCTGAGGATTCACACAGAGAAAAATGCCTTAAAATATGTAGGTGTTACATTGCTTTTAGGCTAGTACCCTATTTTATAAATTTCACTAAGTCATTCCTTTAATTCATTCTACCAGAACCTAGAAAACTATCCTAAGTAGTTCGAGATAAATTTATAGTTTTCCATGTATTACACTTTTCTTCATCAGGTACTTTTAATAATTATACTAATATTTAATAGCACTTGATTCCAATCCAATAATTTAGTCCCATTGTATGTCAAGATTAATTGCTCTTCTGCCTACAGCAACCAGTTGCCTTAATGAATTGCCTTACACAGTTATCCCTCAGTTGTTTAGCAATTATACTGAAAATTCAGTTATTATCTTGTTACTCACATAATCATAAATATGTTGCCATTCTTTCTTCTAACTCATGTACATAGACACAAGAAAAAATTAGAAGTTTGTCAGTGGTTTGGAAGTCTCACTTATATTCTTTAGTAGTAGACACACATTTATATGTTGGTGGGGCACATTCTCCATCAACATCCACAGAATTACCTCTGGTCAAATGTCAGAATTATATATGATGTTTGCCCCACTGTGATAAACAGCAAGGAGAATAGATTCAAGAAAAATAAATACTAAATTTTTATATTTCTTTCAAATATGTGAAAAATATGTAGTCAAAATGACCCCAATCAATTCTGACTCTTCAGCATGCTAGCTAGGAGACATGTTTTCAAAGTTTCACTTATCAGAACTCTCTGCCCACCTCTAACATTTTGACTTATTCAACTCAAATAATGAGTCAAAAATCAAGAAGCAATTAAGCTTAATACAATTAAATTTAGTATTCCAGTCTTATATTCAGGTCAGAACAGAAATGAAAATTAAAGTAAGTGCCAAATTTGACTGATCATTGAAAAAAAAAACCTAAGATTTTAACTGCTATATAGTAATCTAAACTTCAAACTTTTATAGGCATAATGTTTTGAAATATTACAGTGATTCTTTTCTTAGAAAAATAAGAGCTTTCAAACAAGCATAAATTGTATATTTTTAAAAACTGTCCAATTTGTATACTTAATACCCCATATCAATGGTCATCTGTCCTTCAGAACTCTTCCTCATTAGTCTCAATTATAATATTGTCCTCTGTTCTTATGATAATTTGACTCGAATACCTATTGCAATCACATATTTTTCATAATCACATACTCTCAGGTGCAAATTTTCTTATAACAACTTCATCTGTTGTTTTTAGAAAACAAACTAATTCACTTAAATATAGTTTCTTTATATTCTAATTTGGAGCTTTTTGGTGTTATATGTTGAGATATCTAAGCCCATAAGTATTGGAGTTTAAAACCTGCCATGGAGAAAGGATGCTTACTTCTGGTCTTCTAGTTGAGATTATAAAGGTTTATACTCAAGAATTAAGGACACATGAGAAATTAACTCTCACAGAACTTAAACCTAGCCACAAATGAAATGAATTCTAATTGGAGTCTGAGGTTCTTCCCCTAGCGTTACACCAAGAAGCAGTCTTACAGGGTTGAGGGCTCAATAATTGAACTGAATTAGGGCAACATGGCCCTGGTCGTACTGCCTGCCAGAATTAGAATATTCTCTGGGAGAAGAGTACACTAGTCAGAGCCTGAGCCACAAATTATTCCTACGATTTTCCATACACAGTGTCTGAAATTTAACAAACAGTTGTCAAGCATACCAGGACATAAAAACCAAAGGGCCCAAAATACTAGACAATAGAATTAGACCCACAACTGATCCAGATATTAGAGGTATAAAACAAGTTTTAAATAAATGTAAATGATATTCAAGAAAGTAAGAGACATTTATGAAATTTTCAGTAAAAAGCTAGTCTGGTCTGTGTAAAATAAACAAATAGATATGCTAAAGCTGAGGCCAATATATAATTTAGAAATCAATAGGTAAGTTTTATAGCAGATTAACTTAACTGTTTTACTTCCTGCAGAATGCACAATTAAGCTAGAATTGGGCAGATTTCTTAAGCAGGACATCAACTCTGCAGAATAGAAGATTAGTAAAGAGAAATTAGGTCAGGAGAAAATATCCAAATTGAAGCACAAAAAGAATAAAGGATGTCAAATACAGAAAGCAATATAAATATGCAATGTGATAAAATATCTAAAGCACGTGTATGTGAAGTATCAGAAAAAGAGAAGAACAAGAATAAGGAAAAGGAATATCCAAAGAGTCAGTAGAAGAGAATTTTCCTAAACTAAACAATGACATTAAAACACAATTGAATATATATCAACCTTAAGAAGAATAAATACAAAGAAAAGTACACTGTGACATGTCATAGTCTAACTGCTGAAAATCAAAGACAATGTCTTAAAAGCATCCAGAGTCTGACATGTTATATTCAAAGCAGTAACTCTTAAGATTAATAACTTATTCTTAATAGTTACGATAGAAGTCAAAGAACAGTGAAATTATATTTTTTTCAATGGGCCAATATAGATTCTATAAACAGAAAATATTTCCTATAAATAAAGACTAGAGACGGTTTCTTAAACTGAGCAGACCCATATTAGGGGATGTTCTTCAGAGACAGAAGTAAGATAGCAGGAAGAAGTATAAAACAAAAAAAGTAAAAATATGGGTAAATCCAAATGAATGTTGACTATCTAAATTAATAATACTAATATCTTATGAGGTTTAAAATGTATTTATCAAACACAAGATGTAAGGACAACACTAAAAATTACAAACACTATTGAAAGAAATTAAATAAGATTTCATTAAAAGAAGGAATATGCCATCTTTACCAACTAAAAGACTCACTATTGTTATCATAGTTGTTACTCAAAGTAACCTGAAATTCAAGAGAATCCCAATCAGAATCCCACAGAATTTTATGTGTAAAATTTAAAAACTGATTCTAATGTTCCTGTGGTAATGCATGGAATATAAAATAATCAAAGACTTGAAGAAGAAGCATAAAACTAGAAAATATATAGTGCCAAATATTACAACTTACTATAAAGTTACAGTAATTAGACACTGTGGTATTGGCACAGGGATTAGTACAAAGGCACTGCTACAATTCTGAGGGTAAATATAGTGTTTCCAAATAAATGCTGGATATCTGTTTAGAAAACATGAATTCTTTCCTGCTTTATACCATACACAAATATTAGTTGAAAATGGATGGTTTACACAGAAATATGAAAATTAAAAGTCTAAATCTTCTAGAAGGAAACAAAGGAAATTATGCTTATGACCTTGAGTTAGGCAAATATTTCTTATATATTATATTGAAAACCTAACCAAAATATAAAAATTAGGAAAATTAGAACTTGTTAAAATCTATAATATTCGTTCAGCAAAATAAGTAAAAAGTAAGTTAGAAACTAGGAAAAGATATTTGCAATGTATATATTCAACAGAGGAACTCAAATTCATATAATATTTGAGATTACAACCAAAGAAGTCAGACAACTGAATATGAAATAGACAAAAGAACTCAAGGGGCACATCACAAACACAAAAGTATCTAAATAGACAATAAGCATATAAAACATTCTCAACATAATTACTAAATAGGGAAATGAAAACTAAAACCACAATGTAATACTATAATATACCCACAAGAATGACTAAAGTAAAAAGGGTGGGCAGTACTAAATAATGAGAAGAATAGATTAATTGCAAATTAACACATCATTGATTGGAATATAAATACAAACACTTTTGAAATCTAAATGGCATTTTCTGCTAAGACTAAATATGCACCTACTCTGTTATTCAACATTTTCATTCCTATATGTATACCCAGTGGAAAATGAGTGCTGATGTACATTAAAAAAAATATACACATGGACAGATTGATCTATATATTATAAATAGGTACGTAGGTAGGTCGGTAGGTAGGTAGGTAGGTAGGTAGATAGGTAGGTAGGTAGGTAGGTAGGTAGGTAGATAGATAGATAGATAGATAGATAGATAGATAGATAGATAGAATGATACAAATATACATACATATGAACATGCATACATGCATACATACAAACAATCATAGAACTGGGCTTCTGGGCAATAAAGATGGAGGGGATTATGCCCGCTTTACTAATAGAACAAGAGACACTGAGAAGTAAGGAAATAGATCCTGAATACTGGATGTCTAGGGAATCAGGGACAAAGGCACATTCTCCCTGACTGTAAGTGACATGAATACATAAACAACAAAATTGGTCATGATTTCCATTGGCCCTACTTCTGAAACAGAGCTCAGTCAAGTATTGTTGAATGCATGAAGCAATAAGTCATCACATCATGCCTACAAACCCCAAATTAAAGCTTATAGAGGAAAGCAAGGCAGAGAAGATGAAATCATAGTGAACAACTCAAGGGAAAAGTGGACTGGAGATAGTAATCATTTTCCTACTCCCACCAAAAGACCTCCTATACCTGGCAATTAAAAGCAAGGTAAATGAAGCAAACTTTGTCTGTGTGGGTGGGGGAAGCACTGTAATACTATTTTTAAACCATATTTAAAATGTAGAAAAAAATCAATCTGAAACCAAATTATCTCAGGAAAACACTATTGTCCATTTTTATGGTTATGAAATTATTTATATGAAGCACTTTTATGTTATTACACAAGTTTAGATTAAAAAAATATTTGAAGACTAAAATATACGTAGAATTTCATGATGGAAAGAGCAAAAGAACAGAAAAAGGATAAATGGCATGAAAATGCTCTAAGGACCTTGCATTATCTGGAAAGTTAAATTTACATTAGTCCTTAGTAAGTCAAGATGAATATTGTAATCTCTAGAATAACCATTAACAGGATAGTAGAAAATAAATGTAAGTAATTGCATAGGAGAAATTAAATAATGAAAAGCACTCAAATTATCCAACAAAAAGGAAGAAAAGAAAATGAAAAGGAACCCAGAACAATTGTGACAAATAGAAAACTAAAAGTCTTTTAGTAGATTAAACCCAAATGTATCAAAGAAGCTATATTAAATTTAAGTGAAATAATACTCCAATTAAAATACAATTATCAATCTGGATTAAAAAACTATATACTTCTTACAAAAGATACACATTAAATATAAAGTTGCAGAAAGATCCAAAGAAGGGTGTGAAACTAAATAGCATTAAACACCAGAAAAAAAAAGTACAGCTGGTATAACTATATCAAAGTAGACTTTAAGACAAGTAGTGTTGCTAGAAATAGAGAAAATTCATAAGGGTCAATCCATAAAGAAGTTTTGAAGATTCTAAATTTTATGCATTCATACGAATAAAAAGTCTAATTACATAGACTTCATGGCAAAATAATACCTAATAAAATTAACAAGATTCAAGATTCTTCCTTATGAAGTAACGTACTTGGGCTTTGTAGCAGATATTTTTTCTACACAGAATTTTTTTCTTGCTTCCTGTTGATGCAAAGATACGTTTTAAAAAATAAAGGCTGGCATTCTTCTAAGTGCCAGATACATAATGATATATATATATATATATATATATATATATATATATATATATATATATATATATATATATACTTTTGGTCTTATTTGTCTCACCATATTAATTATAAGATCTTTGAATATGAATCCTGTTTTCTACCTGTTTGTATCTTTTACATTATGTAGCAGAGTACTTTTACATAATAACTACTCAAGAAATAATAGCTGATTGACTAAATAGATGGAAGTTTGTGATATCTTCAATAATATTGCTATATTTCTCTTGCTATGGAACTTTTACATTTTTTTTTGTTTTCATGTTATAGATAAATAGGTTATAGTTATTGGCCATTAAAATACTGAGAAATTAGAAAGGGCTTAGTTAACTTATATATAAACAAAATTGATTTTCAAAGCTATTTTTTAAATTTTCTTTCATGTAATAGATATCCAGTTCAGTCTGGCAATTATTAATTTCTATATATAAATTGCCTGTGTTCACTAAATATAGAAATTATAATCAATCCTCAGAATTTTAATAACATCTTTTTAACAGCTATTCTACATCTTTAGTAGCCTGTCTCCCTCTCAAAAGTCCTGTTCTTAGCATATAAATCAGTAAAGTCTTACCGCCAAAATAAAAACCAAAAAGAGACAACAACAACAAAATCTCATTTGTCAACCCAGTATTTTCTTCAGGAAATTTTCATCTACTCTGAAAAAAAAGTTTGTATTATCTCTTTTTCACACCTTGAAATTTTGTCAACCAGATTCTATGTCCCACAATGTTAATGCCCAAACTCTTAAACTCATGGTATCATTTCATCTTTCTCCTATCTCATACTAACCAAATTATCCTTTGAAACTCTCTCCTAATTCCCATTGCCCTAATTCTTCATTATATGCCTGTATTACTCTATTCATCATTATGTTTACTAAGAAAGCTTTCTCCTTTGATTGGTCCTTCCAAGTAGGCAGACTTCCAAAGTTGAAGATAGAATTCTCTTCTTTTCTCACCCTAGATAGATTCTCTCTGCAACTTAATCAAGCCTGGCAATATCTTGTGTTTGTATTTGTGTAAATAATTCTCAAGTTTTACTTAGAGCCCTGCATCTCTCTCTGCCTGCTAAACTGCCATATGAATATCTTCCTCATTAATCACCAAAGTCTATTCCTTCTACCCATTAAAATATCTCTGGAATCTTTATCATTTTTTTCCCAGTATCCGTACAATAGCTTAGAGCTCAATATCTCTCATGTAATCTGATGTAAAAGTTATTTATTTGTCTGGCCTTCAGCCTTGCATCTCCGAACTAAAGTCAGTTGAACTTTATTTTCCAAGATGAATACTTTTATAGAAGATTCATATCTAGATATTCCTTGAAGAAAAAAATTCAAGGGCCAATTGCTATATCTCAGAGCTTTTTTGTGAAGAATGATAAGGAAGATTAGCACATGAAAGGCCCTAAAAGTAATGTCTTTAAGAATCTAGGATTTAATCATGTATTCTATAGAATATACTTTGGCAAAAAAAAAAGCTGTGCTGCGGTTGCTAAAGTTGTTCCCCCACTGCTCCTCAGCAGCATCTACCCTCTGGCTTCTGCAATCCAAGGCTCTCACCCACCATGCATCACAGTCCATTTAATTCATTATCCTTTCTTAAGAGAGGACAGTTTGCTACATTCCCTTTTGTGTTTTCATGATCCACTCTACCTATAAATATTCAATGAATTTTTCATGATTTTGGATTGGATTTTCTTCATGGATTAATTAAAAGAGTAATATCTTAGGATTATTGAAATTTAGAATTTTTTATTAATAGTTAATGAAATAACATTTAATGATCTAGATATTATTCGTGACTTTGTCAATGATAGTGTCAGACATTTTGAAAAAGTTCTTATTCCAGGTTGCCAGAAAAGCGTAGTACAAATTTTAGGACATTAAATCGTTTCCTATGGAACTGAATGAGTTAAACCTATTCCCAAAGCACCTAAAACTCTAGGAGGAAACAATTTACTTACTTTTATGAACTCATTAATTAAGTGCTTATGATTCTCTTGGCTTTTACCAAAAATAGAGATGCTTCAGTCTCTTTTTGAAGAGACCATCTTCAGTTTCTATCTAACTGTTATTATTAGAATATAAGTGTGGCTTATTGGTATCTGCCACCTCTGAGGGACAGTAAAGGACATCACAAAGAGAAAATATTGGCACAATGGTTATCTCCAGCTAAAACTGCTTAAGAATCAGAAGTTACTGTTGACTAGGTTGATGTGTGCAAGGCAGAGTTACGTGAGAAGTCTGAATTGCCTCTTTCTGCATTATTCTAGCATGTCAAGCTCTCAGTTTCATAGGGCTAAATCTGGTTAGATCATGATTTTCATAATTAACTCAAGATAGCCTAGAGCAACAAGTTCTCTGATGTAAAACTGAGTGTGTAGGCAAATATGGTAATATGATAACTTTTCTAAGAGAAGTAATGTTTGTTAGGACACTAGAGATGCTGCCAATTCTTTCTGAGCTACGACATGGCATTTCCCTTCTGTTTATCTACTGAAGATAGCATTTATATGCTATGGATTGAAAATCTCTATTCTTTTGAAAGACTAAATCTTTTCTTACAGGAGCATCTTAAGCTATTCAGTGGAAATCAAATCAGTTGGGAAAATGAGGTTAATTTCTCAATCCTGAACTTGAGAAATAACTCAATCTTACTGAATTCCTATTGGAATCTGTAAATCTAAATCTTTTTATGTCATTACCTATTTATTGCAAAGCTATAGAGAATAGGGTAGTTTAAATTCTTTAGCCATTTCTTTGAAAAACTTTCTTGTGCATTTTAAATCCTTGGAGTTGCAGGGGAAAGGAAAATAATCCTCCAGTAAATTAAGTCATAATGTTCTAGATGATCTGGTCAGACCAGCTGATAAGCTCTTCATAGGAATGCAGCACAGCAATCCACTGTCATAGAGATTAACATCCATTTGCTTAACTAATGAGTGCCACATGCACAGCATATCCAAAGCTCATACATTAAAAGGTTGTATCCATTTTTATCATCACATCTGGAAGCACATCCAGTGTGGTATACAGCTGCATGACTGATTTTCATGTTTGTGGTTTGTAATCAGTCTTGTTAATTTTTACTCATATTCCATTTATACTGGTGTACTTGAAAATATATGTTTATTGGACATCTGGAAAAGTTTCACTTTTCAGGTGTCTATAAGTGCATTTCAGCACTATTTTTCTTTCTTTTTGGCCTTGAATGGTTTTATCTTACTAATTTTGACATGCATAATATCTTACAGAAGCTAGCCCTTCATAGGTAATAATGCAATGCAAGTATGTACAGGCATTTTTTCAAATAGACATTTTGAATTACAAAGAGTCACGTGACTACTTTTGGTCTTTCTCAGTGCTATTAAAACAAATAAAAAGGGAAATGCAGTCATAAAATGTTAAGGGTTTAAAACTAGCCTTTGCTATATTTTGCTTTGAAATACCTGCATGTGTACTTTTAAGGATGTCTAAATGATGTGTCATGTTATGTTGAGGATCTTCTTTCACAATAAATCCTGCCCCTCAAGGATATCTATATCCAAAGTAGCTATGCCGTAATGTAGACTATAATAGCCCTCTGTGCTAAGAAGAACAGGGATAGAAATAGATACTGTATGACTAAATGCTGATTGACAGCTCCATCACAGGCATGGGACTTCTTTAGCTAAACTGCAATAAAGAGACTTCATATCATACCATTCAACAGATAATAAAATAGCATAAACAGATGTAACCTTGTGGAAAAAATTGTCTACTAGATTATAATGATAACAAACTGAACATTTACTTTTTAAATATCTTAGATAAAGATCACAAAAGTAAGTGCTGATTCACAAAGCAAACTTTCTTCTCAATTATCCTTTTAAATGTTGCTTTTAATAGAAAATAACTCTATATCTAGGAACTCCTTAAATATATAAAAGCAAAATATTTTCTAAGTATATAAAAATTTTAAAAATGTAAATGCTAATTGAAATGTCTCCAAGTTACAGATTGAAGATAGCTTAAAAGCTCCTATAAAATGAAACTTCACTTTCAAACCTGTCAAAGTTTACTGCATTGGTGTATTATTGGAGGGGGGGGAAACCTGAAGAATTCTTGTCATCAAGAGTTTTATAAGAAATAAGTAGAATGCTTTCAAAAGCAAAGGCCTTTACTACTCACAGAATCACACATGACAATGAATAGCATCATTATTATGAGTAACATAGACTCATCTAAATGTATCCTTGGAATCATGGAGCCCTGAAGAATTCCTTATAGGTTACAAGATACTATATCAAAGTTGATGAAGTAAAAAATAATAATATAAACCCCTACTGTCGAACATTGTATATGTAACTTAACATGTATACAGTACATACCTTTGAAGTTATTTACGTGTAATTTCTTTAATTCTATTGTTAGTATTCATAACAACTATATCTCTAGCTTCAAGAGACCCATAATCTATATAAATCATCTTCTGTCCAAATTTATGAGAGATTTGATGCAAAACATATGTAAATATGTTTATTTCTGATTTTGTTTCACTCTGATGGCAATACTCTTTCGTGACCTTTTCGTTAATGCTGAATATTTTTTTAAAAGAAATTAACAATTTCTAGGGTTAAAATTTATATCTGTTTTGATTCACATGAGGGAACTAAATTGAGATACTCTATGTGATAGAGCAGAAGGAAATGTAATTAATGGCATCCACACAGAATCCTTGGGACATATAGAGTTTCTGAATCACTGAATTCAGCAATGCCATCAGTGTTTTGGCTGGCAGCCTATTACACCCTTTTAACCTGAGCCCAGCTTACTCAGCAAGCTTTGGCAAATGGCTGCTGAGCTGTTACTTTCTTATTTCAAAATACACCTCCAGTTGAGAGAGGGATATGCTCTTTTACATATGGTATGGAATTTTATTTGGGAAATCCATTTTCTGTTATGAATTTTTAAAGAAATGTGCAGCAGGGTCAAAGAAAAAAATTAGAAACTTTGGAAAGGAAGGCAGGAAGGTGATTTCACAGAAACTGAGCTGTAATACTTATTTTGGCTAGATTCAGAGAAGTTGAGAAACAGTCTGTAGGTAGGCCAAGAAAATCTATCACATATGACAGACAAGGACTACAGACTTCTGAACTAAAGTCCTTCCATCCAACCTATAATGTCACCACCACTCATATCTAAACAAGAACAACTTAAGTCTACTTTCCCATATATTTATATAGCTAAAGAGTAGTATTTGAGGATTGATGCAGAGAAGGAAGGATTATACTGACTGTGTATAAGAGGATACATAAGGAGAAGGGAGGAGAATATAGTAAGAAAAGTGATAAACCATCTCCTAACGAGTACTGATTATAAACACACTGACTACAAATACCCACACTATCTGGGAAACACTTATGCTTCCAGATCTAATGCTGAATTGAGTCAAGTAGAACATGCAAGCCTTTTCCTTCCTTTTTCTATCTTTCCTTCCTTCCTCCCTCCCTCCATTTCACTATGTAGTGTGAGAGGTGGATGCTATTTTTTACTAGGTGATCAATGAAGGCTGATCTTGAGGAGGTGGAATATGAACAGAAATGTAAAAGAAGTTAGGCAGTGAACTATGTAAAGATCTTAGGAAGAACCTTCAGGAAAGAGAGAATAGCAAATACAAAGGGCCTGAAGTTGAAGTAAATTTGGTTTCTAGTATTAAAGCAAGAAGGTCACTGTTGCTAGAGTGAGAACTAAGCAGAGAATAAATGGAAATCAGGATAGAAAATTAGGCAGGGGCTGGATTAGACAAGGTTTCATAAGCCATGGCAACGGGTTTAACTTTTACCTGAATGTGATGAAAAAACATTAGAGATTTCTCTGTAGGGGAGAGATTTTTAAATGACTCCAAAGATTCTAGTCTGAGCAAATGGATGAATAGTGATATCATTTGCTGAAGTGAGGAAAACTAGAGAAGAACAGGTTGTGAAGAAGGAATGGGGGAAGGTAAAAAGTTTTAATTTAGATTAAGTTGGTGATGTGTATTAGACAACAAAAAAGGAATGTTAAGGAGGTAATTGAGTATAAAGAAGTAGAGCCCAGGGGAGAAGTCTATAGTAATAGAAAAGATTTAGACATCATCAGCATGTAGATGATATATTTAAGGTTATGGGACTAGAGGAGATTATGTAGACTCAGAGTGGCTGTAGATAGAAAAGAGAACACCTAGAACTAAGTGTGGTCTGTTTAACATATAGAAGAAGATCCTGAAAAGGAAAAGGAGAAAAATGAGGAAAGAAGGTAAATGAAGAGAGTATAACAATAATGAGACATTGACAACCCTGTCTCGTTCTGCAGAGATGAAATCTAAGGAGGACTTAGAATAGATCATTGGATTTGGCAAATGATAGGTGTCAATAATATTCTTGACAAGGTTTTAGTGGGATAGTATGGACAAAGGCATGACTACAGAGGTTGAGGAGAGAATGGGAAGTGAAAAAGGGATGAAAACAAGACATTTAATTGGAGCCTCAGTTTCCTCATTAGTAAAATGCAAGGTTTGATCTAAATAATTTGAGATTGCTTTTATCTGAACGTTTTTTTATATTTTTATCATGAATTTGAGCTTTTTATGTCTGCCATTTTGTCGAAACTCAAATTCTTGATTCATTCCATGTTCTTCCATTGTAATTAAAATCAAGAGAAAAAGTTATTGGATATTAGCAATTTCTTCCCCAAACTAATTTTTCAATTTCACAGGTCAGGTAATATTACCTGTTAGACTATGCCAATACTTTTAGGCTATTATTTTGAATTTGTTGCCATTAACAAGAAAATATTTTTATTTTTTAATTTTCTTAAGTTATTTTCAAAAGCATATTATCTTAAGCCAAAGCCACCCCTACAAAAAAAAAAACGATGTAATAATTGACAGCATTGCAATAAACTTTAAAATATATCTAATAGCCTAAGAGGAGTTAATAAGATGTTTTTTATTTGTGACCCAGAATGGGCTATAGTTTCAACAATTAAACATTTTAAATATAGTTATGTATAGATATTCCTATTTTTGTAATATGAACCCTCAAGTTAGTGAATTACTGCCCAAGGCAAAGAACAGAATGAATACCTCCTGTTTAGCTGTCTCTTCCATATACTGTTTTAAAAACTTAACAACTCTAGGCATTCAAACAATACTGCTGCTGCTGCTGCTGCTGCTGCTGCTGCTGCTGCTGCTGCTGCTACCACCACTACTACTACTCATAATAATAATAAGTAGATCAGGCTAAAGTGATCTATTGGATATGGTCTACCTTTCAACAGAATGAAAAGTAAATGGTCATATATTACTTTAATCACACATTTACCCATGGTGCATGTGGCCCCAGATCTGTCAATATTAAAGTATTGTTTCTATAAAGCAGATTGAATAATGCTGCTGGGAGAGGATCTGATATTGTGATTTATGATAAGAAATATATATTTGATCTTCATTCCAATTTCTGGCACAGAGCTAAAATATTTAGAATTTCCTAAGTAGAAAGAATAGTAAATGTGTCTATTATGTTACTGAGTTGACTTTTCAAATTACTTAAGTATGGGGGCTGGTCACCAGAAGAACCAACCATGATTAGAAGGTTGGAACTTTCAGTCTCATACCCCAAACTTTAGGGAGGGAAGAGGAACTTGAGATTGAGATCAATAGTCAATGGCCAATAATTTAATCAATCATGACTTTGTGAGGAAGCTTCCATAAAAACTCCAAAAGAGAGGATTCTGTGACCTTCTGAGTTGGTAAGCATGTAGAGATTTGAAGAGAGTGGTATACCTAGAGAGGGCATGGTAGCTCTTCACCTTTCTCCAACTCTGCCCTATGCATCTCTTCCATCTGGCTATAACTGAATTATATCCTTTTACAATAAACCAGTAATTTAGCAAGTAACATGTTTCTCTGAGTTCTGTGAGCCAATCTAGCAAGTCAGTCGAACCCAAAGAGTGGTAGTGTGAACCTCTGTTTTATAGCCAGTCAGAAGTATAGGATACAGCCTGGCATCTGAAGTCCAAGGAGTATATCATTGGAACTGCCAATCTAGAGCCACTGGTCTGGAGCACAGGTGATAATCTGGGTTTAGGAATGGCAACTAGAATATAAAGGGTGGGAGACAGCTTGTACAACTGGGATCCGATTCTATCACTGGGTTGGTGGTTATCAGAATTGAGTTGAATTTTTAAATTTGGAGACACCCTAATGGTGTGCAGGAATTGCTTGGTGTTGTGGGGGATACCCCGCCCCCGCCAATGTTGGAATTGGGTCCAGGAACCTAAAATAGGGCCTGATTGAAATTTAAGTTGCACATTTTATATACAATGGATTATGTACAGATTTATCAGAAAGATAAATGGACCATTCTTCCCAAATATGTGATTTATTCCTAGCTTATAAACTATAATTTCTAAATGAACCAAGATTTATTTTCAGATCAATGACAAGTAAGATATGATTTTGAATTATATTTCTCTTATATAATGTTAAAAATGTTACTCTTGTGTAATATTTTGAAGTATTATGCCTTATTAAAAATTCTAATTTATTTTGAAAGTTTTCTGGAATATTTTTCCCTTAGAGGAAATAACATTTTTGTCATTTCAAGTCATAGAACATAATTCATCAATAAAAGTGGTATGATAGAATAATTCAGAGTGTATTCATGTGAAAAATCAATTGTCCTTTCTGTCAGATTGTACACATTTGAAGAATTTTCTCTTAGAACTCAGGTTTAACAAACCAGTACTTTCTAATTAGCCTGTAGGTTGGCAGTCACACCCCATATGCTTTTTCCCTAACTCATAACATACTCTATCTATCCCTTCCAGCCCTGCATTAAGCTCCTGCTGTTCTCTACTTAGCTTTGGCTTCCTTTCTTCCCAGCTCCCAACCCATCGTTGGTGGAGCTGTCAGCTCCAGTTCTTCTGTGACTCAGCACTGAGTTTCATACTAGAGTAAGTTGAAATCTGTTTCTAAGCCATTAACTCTGGATTTGTGTGATCAAGCTAAGATTCACAACCCTACCCAAACCCTCTGTATTTTCCCCCTAGGTCCTGACCTGTTCTTTTGTGGAGATTGCAAGTCTTCTCTCAGTCAGTCACAATAAAATTCAAATAAGGGTTAAATCCTGACCTTACTTGGATTTGAAAACTTTTCCTACTCTAGATGCACAGAGAGAAATACTTGAAGCCACAAGGACAGCATCTGATAGAACATCTTTATCTCTAGTCATGTGCAAGGATAGATTAAAGCTAAACATGACTCAGATCAATCAAAAGTTTAGACTACTGAAAAGTGCTCTTTGACTCTGGGAAACTGATGCAGCTTGCTGTTAGGTAAAAATCCATGAACAGAGAAAGCTACCATTATTTTTTTTTAAAAAAAGATACTCATCAGGTCTGATGTAATCATACATTATGATAGGATTATGTGATGTTTCTTCAAATATGTTGAATAAATTTTATTTGGAAGTTAAGAGAAAAAATATTGCTAGTATATTTTATTTTTAATACCAAATAGTGTATATGGGGCTTTAATCCATTTATCTTCATATATGATGTGTATCATTGCACTTTTTCTTTTGCTTGCCTATATCTTAGTTTTTCATTAGATAATGGTATTGACACCAAAACAAAGATTTGGCATATGTTTTGAGTGGACTATAACTCAGCTACTGAAATTATCCATCTTATTTTTCCTCAGTATCTTAAAAACATGAGTCTGTCCTATCATTCATAGCTCTTATACATAGTAAGAAATTGCACAACATTAAGATCTAATTATTAAAAGAAAATATTGTCCAAAATTATAAGAAAGTAGATCTCCCATTCCCTTCTGATCTGACTTCTTATAAAGTTTACACATTGCATCATATTATATTTTCAGTTTTAATTAAAATAATTACTTACCATACCCAGAAAGTATACAAAGGCTTTTCATAATACTCTGAAACATTCTTCAGCCAGAGATTGTTTCTTTTATTTTAAAAGAAAAAATCCAAACTTCTAAACTATTTGTTTGCTCCTTTGAAGAGTATGTTTATACCAGCAGGATCTTTGAGTCCTCTTCACTTGCTGCTAGCTATAATGTAGCAGATTGGGTCCAGATTCTGACTTAAATGTCTTGGATAAAAAAACTCAGAAGGTGAATTTTCAGTAGGGCCTCCATAAACTAAAAGCTGTTGCTTAACTGGCAGTAAATGTAGCAGCAAAATTAGACCCTGTAAGAAAATGGATTTTTGAAAATATCTTAAACATGAGTATAAATTGTGAACAAAGATAAAAATGCCACATTCTTACAAACCTTCTCTTTCCATCACCACAAGATCTGAATGTGAAAATCAGTGGAGATAGTGCCTGAGTAGGGCAGAGAGTTGCAGGGGTCCCGTACATGGACTTACTCACTGACCAATTCACTCACTCCATCTATGGGGCAGTAGCTCAAAGGGCACCAGGGATATTTGGGGAGGAACTGAATTGTCTGGCTTTAGGGCAAGGGCTGGAGGAATAGCTTTCTCCCAGGCAGCAGTGCTGGTAAAGACCACTGTTCCTTTGCTGGGCTCTCTCCCTACCCAGTGCATAGACACAGGCATCCACTATATCTGAGTCTCCATCAGTGTAGCTAACACTGCCCTGCCCTGGAAATTCTCTGAGAACCTGACCCACCTAGCTTGCAGGCCCGCCCAAGCCACTTCCAGTGGATTTTTCATACAAACACCCTGTCTCAGCTTGTGCTGTGGACTCTCCTAAAATCTCACAAAGCTTTGCAAAACCCAAACAAGCAGCATCTGGTTTCTGCATGCCCTGTAGGTCTTGCTGAGCAGCCACAAGGCTAGCACTAGTGGCAGCTATCCTCGGTTCATGGCTTGGCCTTTGGAAGTATCTCTAAGCCCAACGTGAGGTGTGGCCCTCTGAAGATTGCTTAGTGGCTTATGCCAGGTGGCCCAAGGAGGGACACAAGCTGCAGCTGAATTTGGCCTATGATGGGGCCCCTCCCAGAAGCCCCAAAGCCAACACACCCAGTGGCTCAACTTCAGACTGAGCCAGAGTACCACCCAAGTATGATGCACCCAAAGGAGAACCTGCACAAGTACTGGAGCCCTGCTAAAGTGAATCCTGCTCTATAGGATCAGCCCCCGTACAACAGCTTCTCCACTGTAGTCACTAGCCAGTCCTCACAACCAATCAACCCACTGATATGCAAACAGCAATCAAGTCTCAGCCACAATAGGAGAGCACATACAACCCATACAAGAGACACACCTGGAGCACCTGGCTCAGGTGACCAGGGAGACTTTGCCACTGAGCCCCACAAGACACCTACTATTTAAGGCCATTCTACTAAGACCATGAGATGTAGCAGCACTACCTAATATATAGAAACAAATACAGGGAGGCAGCCAAAATGGAAAGACAAAGAAACATATTCCAAATGAAAGAACAGAACAAAGCTCCTGAAAAGGAATTAAACAAAATGAAGATCCACCAAACAATCCACCAGATGCAGAGTTCAAAACAATGGTTATAAGGGTGTTTAATGAGCATAAGGGAAGAGTAGATGAATTCAGTGAGAACTTAATCAAAGAGATAGAAAACATAAAAATGGAAATAGAAAACATTTTTTTAAAAATCAGTCAAATGAATAATACAATAACTGGAATGAAGAATGCCTTAGAAGGAATCAGGAATAGATTATATGAAGCAGAGGACCTAATTAGTGATTTCAAAGATAAGGTAGCAGAAAACACCCAATCAGAACATCCACAAGAAAAATAATCCCCCCACCCCCCCCCAAAAAAAAGAATTCAGTACATCAAGTGTACCAACATTCACATCATAGGGGTACCAGAAGAGAAGACAGAGAGCAGGGAATTGAAAACCTATTTGATGAAATAATGATGGAAAACGTCCCTCACCTGGTAAAGGAAATAGACACATACATGCCTAGGAAGTGCAGAGTCCCAAACAAGGTGAACCCAAAGAGGCCTACACCAAGACACATTATTATTAAAATGCTAAAGGTTAAAGACAAAGAGAGATTCTAAAGAGCAGTAAGAAAAAAGCAGTTAGTTACCTTCAAAGGAACTCCCATAAGACTGTCAGCTGATTTCTCAACAGAAACTATGCAGGCCAGAAGGGATTGTCATGAAATATTCAAAGTGATAAAAAGCAAGGACCTAAAACCAAGACAACACTATACAGAAAGGCTGTCATTTAAAATTAAAGAAGAGATAAAGAGCTTCTGAGATTAAAAACAAATAATAAGCTAAAAGAGTTCATCAAATCAATATTACAAATCAGTATTACAAGAAATGTTAGAGGGACTTCTTTAAGATGAATTAGAAGAAAAAAAAAGATAATACATACTATTAACAAGTACTTTGAATGTAAATAGATTAAACACTCCAATCAAAAGGGATGGATGAATAGATAAGGTATACGAGACCCTTATGTAGGCTGCCTACAAGAGACTCACTTCAGATTAAAAGAAAGAGATGGAAAGTAAAGGGATGGAAAAAGGTATTCCATGAAAATGGAAACAAACAAAAAAGTGAGGGTAGCAATGCTTATACCAAACAAAGTAGACTTTAAAACAAAAGTTGTAACAAAATACAGACCCAATAATCCCACTCTGGCTGTTTATCTGAAGAAACCCAAAACACTACTCTGAAGAGACATGTGAATCCATATGTTTATTGCAACATATGTAATACATTTATTACAGTAGTTAAGATGTGGAAGCAACCTGGTGTCCATCAATAAATGGATAAAGAAGAGGTGGTACATATGTGCAATGGAATATTATTCAGCCATAAAAGAATGAAATATTGCCACCTAAAACAGCATGGATGGACTTAGAGGGTATTATGCTGAGTGGAGTAAGTCAGACGTAGAAAGACAAATGCCATATAATGTCACTTACATGTGAAATCTCAAGAATAAAGTAAACAAACAAAAACATCCTCCTAGATACAGAGACTATTTTGATGGTTGCCATATGGGAGGGGCTTTGGGGGAGTAGGTGAAATAGGGTAAGGGATTGAGAAGTACAAATTGGGGTTAGAGGGTAGTCATGGAGATATGGAGTATAGCATGGGGAGCATGGTCAATAATATTGTAATAACTGTGTTTGATGTCAGATGGGTACTAGATTTATCAGAGTGTGAGTTACATAAAAGTCTAATTACTTTGTTGTACACCAGAAACTAATATAATACATAATAATGTATGTCAAGTGTAATTGAAAAATAAAAATTATTTTAAAAAGTATTTAAAAACTTCTTTCCAAACAAATCATGCAAAATAAGCACTGATTAACTAAAACCAAAGAAATAGCTTTTGAGTTATCTGCCAATCAGGCAACATACAATCTCGTAGTGACTCTGGGTTTTGACAGAAACTTTTAGCTGTGATTGTGTGTGATATCATGCAAGTGAGTAAGGATCTAGTTGTGTTCATTAGTCTGTTTACATTAGGAATTTATAAAGAAGAAAATCACTTCACTTTGTGATGATGATCCTCTCTGACCTTTCCTAGCACCTGCAGAGAACAGATTATGCAGTGATTTCATCAAGTACATGACTTCACATACGTACACCACATGCACATACTTCACACACCACACACACATATACATACTTCACATGATATTAACTGAGTATTCAAAGAAAAGTATAACTACCCAGAGGTGTGTGTGTATGTATGTGTGTGTGTGTGTGTGTGTGTGTGTGTGTATTATAAAACTTTTTGTTTTTGAAGTCTAAGATGTCATTAATTTTGCAGTAGTAGAACTGCTTTCTTTTCTCATTTGAACTTGACCTTTCAGGATTCATTTTAAACCCTACTAAGGCCACCATTCAAATGATGGAAATGACAAATGCTAATAATTCATGACATTATTTTTTAGTCCAGAGGATAAAGAACCTAATAAGAAAGAAGAAGATATTTGTATTGGTAGATTATTTTGTGGTTAGATGGATCTTATAGAATATATATACTAATAATTCTCTTCTTTTTTATGTATAGAAAACCTGCACTTCATCAAATTACTTCTGCCAGTGTTCTATACATACAGTAAATTATTTCAGAAATTAACTCAGTGGAGCTCTTTGTTAAAATTCGTCATTTATCTATTAAAATTCTTCAGCTTTTGTCAGACAATGTACTTAGCTCTGTAATAAGAGTCCCTGAAGATATGTGTGTGATTTGTCAAAAGAGAGACAAAAAGTGTATTAAACTCTAAAATGTCAGCAATCAGGAGATTTAACAGACTTTAGTAAATTTACATAGAATGAATAGAAATCTTTGATATTAATAAACTTAGCTCGGGGGAGTACAATAGATGGGGCAAAGAATGATAATTTGACTACAATTTCAACATCACTTCTTCCAACATTAAAAATTATTACAGATAAATGTGTGATAGAGTCTAGATAACATAAATGTAATTGTTTATTACCACCCCAGAGTTTCAGAATGAGAACATTTTTCCTGAAGTGAACCATTAAAGTATATAATTTTTTACTTAGTTTATTTTTTCCAACACAAGGACTAAAGTTAAATAAGACAAGGCATAGCACATATTATAAGATTGCCTGGCAGGGAGTAAATGGAAAGCAAATAAGTTGACTTTACTGAATCCAAAAATAAGTTACATTAGTGTACTTGGACTGCCTTAACAAATACCACAGGCTGGGTATCTTAAACAACAGAAATATATTTTCTCAGTTCTGGAGGCTAAAAGTCCTAGATCAAGGTTTAATATCTCCTGAGACCTCTCTCTGGCTTTCAAATGGCAGGCTTCTCAGTGTGTCCTCTTATTATTTTTTCCTTTGTGTATGTGCATCCCTGGTATTCCTTTGCCTGTCCAAATTTTTCTTGTAAAGACACCAGTCAGATTGGGTTAGGGCCTATTTTAATACGTTCACTTTAATTTAATCGCCTCTTTAGAGGCCCTATCTCCAAATACAGTTACATTCTGAGGTAGTAGGGCTTCACCATATCAATTTTGGGAAGTGGGACAATTCAATCTATACATGTTCTGGAGTTAGGATGTTTATGACTTTCATAAGGTGCCAAGATCTTGGCAGTGCCCTTCAGCAATCAGAGGTGGGACTCTCCTCCTCCGGCATTGGTAGGACCAAGAGAAGTCCTGTTCATGGATAGTAATGAAAGAGAAGTTTATCTGGAGAAGACTTTAAAGCCTATAAATGCTTTGATCATGTCTCTTTCTTTCCCTGCTAGAGGAGATTATTGCAGGGTATGAGAAGAGTTAGAAATTATGGTTACCTTTTATAGCTTTAATTCCAGTCTTCTGTTTCCCATTGACTACAAAGAGTATGAAATTCTCCACATCCTTCACCTCTTATTTTCAGTCTCTTCTTGCCATGATGTTTTGTCTTTCTCTCCCCAGCCAGAGTGCCAACCAGTTTATTGCTGTGGAACAGTGAGCTTGTTTTTATATGTGTTTTTATATGTGTGGGAGTAGGGCAGGGTCATGCAGAATTCAGTATGTTAACATACTGAATTCCTTTTTTATCTCTTAATTGCTTCCCTGAACTGATCACATGTGAAAATATATTAGTTAATAAACACAAATTGATAACATATTTTTCCTTAGAACTGAATTTCTGACTGGGGAACGTTATGGAACAGGAAAAGAAAGAAATGAGTAATGTTGGCAAAACTTACTTTGGCATTTGACATTTTATATCGGCACAATTATTTTATGTTTTATATTGGACTTAACTTCTCCATTATAAAGGCTTCCCCTCTTGTGAAATTAATTTATTTATAAGTGGATGAACGATAGTTAGAACAACAGCAGCAAACACACAGTTTGCTGTGTGCCAGGCACTATACTAAACATTTTACAAATACCAACCCTTTTGTTCTGACATCAGCCCTGGTCAGTAGATCATCATTATCTGTCCATTTTATAAATTAGGAAACTGAGCCACAGAGAGGTTTATTGATTACACAAGGACATAGGAAGGGGCTGAGCCAAGAACCACACCTAGACAGTCTGACTCCAAGGCCAAGGTTTTCAGCCTTTACTTTATGCATCCGTAATAAAAAGACTTATATTCCATTGACCAGTATTCATGGAAAATGGTAATTCTAATTTATAAAACAGGTCTGCTATAACATTAAGGGAAAACTGGCATTTTTTTCAGAAAGGAAAACATTTTAACTGAAAAACTAGGACCATATGGTAAGGAAATGCATGCCATTGTACTAAAGCCTCCCCCTCTGGTGCTGTTTATTAATGTCCTGTTTGGATGTTTGCCGAAAACTTTGCATAATCTATTTGCCCTAATACATTGTGGCTCCTTATAAAACAACCAGAACATAAATTATCCCTGCTTAGATATTTTATATCAACTTTAGAATTATACGGCTAATTTCCATAATAAATTCAAAAGATTTTTAAAATGAATTTCTGTGTTTCCTCTAATTGTGCAAGTCACCAAAGCACTTTTCTGAGTGTCTTTAATAATGTTCACTGTCTGAATGTTCAGGTTATTGCTTCATTAACCAATATTGCTGATATAAAAATACTTAAGACACAAAGATTGATGTATTTTTTTCCTCATAGAAGCTATATTGATGAATAAGACTCTAGCCAGTAAGAAATACAGGATATTGACATATCAATTGAGTCTTTAATGTGTTCAAGATATGTATAAAAATATTCCAGAAGTTTCACTAGCCAGTTTGAGTAGAGTCTGTTAGAACTCTATGCATTCCTCTACATTTCCTAGCTTTCTTTACAGTTCAGTTGGAACCATGTGACAAGTTTTAGGCTGCAGACTGTTAGCAGAAATGTCATTTCTGGTTCTAAGTATTTAAGAACAGGTGTGCTTCCTTCCTCTGTTCTTCTTTGCCTCTTCTGCAGTGACCTTAAGTCTTTGTGTTCCAGATGGGGCCATTACAAAATGACAGAGCCTTCTGTGTACTCTTGTTATCCCATATTGGACATGTAAGATTTGATATATTAAGCCACTAAGATTTGGGGATTGGTTTTTCACCACAGTATAACTTAGTCATGTCTGATGAAAATGTAGATATCTTCACTTGGACAAATGTGGAAAGTAGGGGTGGGATTTACTATACCCTTGGATAGACAAAGTAAGTGGACTATTTTCCACATCAAAAATCACATCCTTTAAAGATCGAAAATATATTTTTAACTTATTCTAAATTTCCACTTCAACTCAAATAGCTGACATCTTGGGATAGATATTATAAAATATGTAGATAATTACAGGTACAAAAAAGAAAAAAATCAGGAAAAAAACTGGAAACAAGAAAAATTTTAAGCCAAGCTCATCTGACATTAACATCCTGCACTTAGCAAAATTTCCTCTCTTAATTTCACTGTCATCCTGTGGCCAACTATTATGCTAAAGAATTAGCTTCATTTTAGTGGCTACTGTGCCACAACGCTTAGATCCCCTTTTTAGGACAAAGGTACTCATTCCTCCAACCACTAGGTTGTTCCCTATTGAGAGCACACAGCTGAGTCTCTCTCCGGGAATTACACCTGACAACAGAGCACTGCCTGCCCAAAGTATTCCGCCTCCCCAAGTAGCCCATTTCTGATGTCTTGTGAACATGGCATTCTTTGTACCCATCACAATGTCTATGTATATGATGGAATTTGAAATGAAAGGTCTTTGTACACACCACATTCACACACCGTAGTGGTTGGAGAAATAAACACTTTGGTCCTAAAATCCCTATGAAAGGATACAGGTAGTATGCCATAGCAGTCACAGAATGAATGTGAAATCAGGCAAAGGGGACATTTCACTAGCCATGAGTAGTTAAAGTCAGGTGAATTTGGTTCAAATTTTTCTTGTTCCAAGTAGTTTTTCTCTGTTAAAAGATAAACTGAGGTATATTAAGAGTCTGTTTGAACAAAAATCCATTTGAGCTGGGCAACAGCAGATAGAAAGGAGCTCTGAGGAGCTGTAGAAAATGAAAGACTTTTTTAGGCAATTAGGGATGGGGAATAAGGAAGTTATACTAGGCAAAAGTATAGGTTGGTTATTGCGAAGTTATTTCCTTTATGGAATAGCAGGGGTCTATCAGGCAGATAACATAGAATTGAGCTAGTGATTCCTGACTAACTGATTTAAGATATCATTTCTGGAAGAACTGAAATAATTATTAAACCAAGTTGGTTTGGTGATGTGGAGCTCAGCAGAAGGGACTCCATTTGGGGCCTTTCGTCTTGTTCTTAATACCTCTATTAACAGTTGTGCATGGTACAGTTGCCAAAACTAAGAAGTGAACATTGGTATATAACTACTAACTAACTTCTGGACTTTATTCAAATTTTACCTATTTTTCCAATGATTTCTTCTTTCTGCTCTAGAATCAAATCCAGGATAGAGTGGAGATAACAGTCATTTTTAATTGATGAACTTAAAATACCTCAGTGTATGTATATATACAGGTAACTTAAAAGTGATTAACAAATATAGGAAATATTTTTTAAACTTACATAGAAAATAGTATAACACTTGATACTAACTAGCTGTGTACTTTATGCATATTTCTTCACTTCTCTGGGCCTCCATCAGCATAGCTGTAAATAAGATGGGGCTAAAATTGATGATATCTTGGCTCTTTTCCATTTCATACATTCTATGTTTCGATATTGTTAAAGATGGCATGAAATTTTGCAAAGCACTGTGAAGAAACATTTTACGTTAGAAAATTACAATTGGAACAGAAATTTTCTAATTAATTTAAATAAAGTGGGCATACCTCTATAATCTTGCTTTGTTATAATTTTTTATTGTTAATTTGAATTTTTAAAAACATTACCAGATCCCTTGAACAACCAGCAAAATCAAAGATTGAGATAAAACATGAATAAAGTGCATCTATGAAGTGATAAAAATATATTCGAAGCAATTTGAGGAAAGTTTAATGCAGAAAGAGATGTCTCTTAAAGGTCCATAACTCATTAGTTAAGTATACTTATATTGGGTCAGCAAAGAACTACTCTGTATTGGTAGAACTGGTGATTAGAAAGCCTCAGAAGATGCTACATTCTTATCAACACTTAATTATTTTTTTGTAAATATGAAGCTAGTTCAACAGGTCAAAATGAGAATAATTATTCCGAAGAACATTAATTTTTTGAAAATAAACCATGCTACTCTCTCGGCATGTTATTGCAAAAGAAGAAAGAAAATCCATAAAGAAGTACAGTAATGCTTTAATTCAAATCCTTTTCATTATAAGAGTCATTTAATAAAGTCTACTTATAACAGCTAATGCTATTTTGTTAATAAATATTAATTTAAATATGAACACTCAGTGGTATTACAAATCTTGTTTGCAAAAGAAAGGCTATAATATAAAAAGTGATTACTTAACTATATTCAAAATTATCAATGGATATTTTAAGTATTCCCATATGACTCAATTCATTTAGAAAAACAATATAGTGAATTTAGTGATTAATCAGATTATAATAGTGATCAGAGTTTAATTTCAGCAATGAGCATGTTATGGTTTCCTAATTTTTAAAAAAACATTTTAAATGTCATCTTGCATAATGAAAACATTATGGAAATTTATACTTTATCCGTATACCTGTATGTGCAAATCATTAATCTTTAAGGAAATGAATCATTTGGATACAACTCTACTAAAAGCTTTCTGTCATTTGTAAATGGATACTATGTCCATGAGTGTGACAGAATTTGACTCATTTAAAAGAATGATAGTATTTGTGTATACTAGTTAACCTACTCACCTAAAATCTATGGTAAATTCTTTTAGATGCCAGAAGTTCTGAGGAGTGAGTGAGTGAGTGAGTGAGTGTGTGTGTGTGTGTGTGTGTGTGTGTGTGTGTGTGTGTGTGTGTGTTGGGAGAGAGGCTGTGAGGTGGTTGGAAGCTCTGCAGCCTTTCCGATGTAGGCATGGCTCCTTTTTAGCTCTGGCTATTTTCAGCTTGGACAAGAAGTGTGGTTTTAAGTTATGGCTATGTTTATTCCTGGTAGATGGTTCTTTTTCTTCTGGAGGAAACTGCAGGCCATTGGAAAGAAATCAGGCTTTCAGCCACTGCTCTGACTTAGTCAGATTTTGTAATTCAATTATTTTGATCTAACCTAATGAGAAGAACCTTTCCTATAGATTAAAGGTCTCTGTGATTTGACTGGCTCAAGTCAATTACCTAAGCATCACAGAAACTGTTGGATACTTCAGAACGGTAGGTGACATTCAAATCTTTCATATTTGGCTTTGTAATTCATGATATTAATTTTTCAGCACATTTGCTTTCCTAATTGTGTTTTGCTTATATTCCTATTTAAAAAGAGTTTGCCTTCCCTGAGCACACACCAGCTGGGTTGTGGGAGGAAAGGGCCTCAGAGCTAACCAAGCACTGGGGTAATACTGCTCTAAGATGCAAAATTAGTCATGAATAATTCACAAAGCAGATAATCCATCCATGGATAAACAAAAGGTACTGGAATCATCCCAGGATTATTGTATCCTCTGTTCTAATTCTTAGGCTACTAAATTTTCCTTTACTTTTTTTTATACTGGTTAACAGATATGCTAAGATACTTTATTTAAGGATTTTTAATTGAAATTGATGACTCTTTAAAAACAAAAGATATTTATTTTTTTATTTTTGGCTATATTTCCTTTTTATTTGAGATCTCTTATATGTGTGTGTACATAGCTAATAAAGCATGAGGTTAATATGTTTTTAGGATCTAATAATTTGTGGATATTGGATTTTCATCCAGTTGTCATTCAACTAACAATTGTTTTGCCCCTCTGTACTTCACTTACTTCTTCCAAATTTTAGATTAAAATAGCAAAAACTTTAAAAGACATTTATTAATGAGAATTAGTAAGATAGTGTAAATGTCTGACATCAGTAAACAAAAGTATAAGTGCTTTGACTTTATTCTTTTATTTGCATATTTCCATTGCCATATATCAGACTCATTTAGGATGCCAGAATAATTATACTTATTATTTTATATTCACTGAACAATAGCAGTATTCTTGGTAAATCACAACACATCACAAATCAACAAATCACAGAAAAATATACTTCCTGTTCTAGAGGGAATGTAGAGATAGTGTACAGGAACAACAGAGAAATCTCGGAAACACAAATACTATGAATTACTCCATCAAAAAAAAAAGTGATGACTGCCTTTTTTTTTCCTTTTAAAACTATTTTCTTATTCTAATAAATGAAAAAATACAATTATGTAAATGTTAATATGTCATAGATTTGAAGTCTGCAAAACGCTTCCCTCTTTTGTGGACAATTTTAAGGAAGTTAGAGAGCTTGAAATTAAAATTATAGTCCACTGGCAAAACTTGTTTAGTTCTGTGTCCAACCCAGTTTTTATTCTGGGTGTATAAACACATTTGAATAAATAATTTTTCCTTTGAAACACCACTCAACTTCCACACTAATTCCTTTCTATATTGAAAGTCAACTTAAATATTTTATTTAAGGGAGAATGAAGTATAACCTGAATATATAAATATAACCTGAAATATATCATGAAATTTAACATACATGTAATCACTTTTGTTAGCATATTCCACCTAGAGAGCAGGCACTCTCTTAATTATATGGTAAGTATATCATTCAAGACCATCAACTTAACTGTTGATTACATTTTCATTCTTTAAAATACCTCTCCTTGATTTGTGACATCTTATCCTCTTGATTTTCATCCTTCTTGCTACTCCTTTATCTCTTTATTTGACCTCTTATCTTGATCCAGTAGTGATGTTATCTAAGTCTCAGTCTTGTAGATCTTGTACTTTCTTTACCATTTTGGCCTTTGGAGATCTTGCTCCCTTACTTTCTCACGGATGTTATTGCAGAGGAAACTTAGGCTAACCAATAGATAATCATTGACTTTTGGCTCAGCAAAGCACCATACTTTCATGAAAAATGAAATCCCCAAAATATGGCTCATCATATAGATCATCATATATGGATGTTGAGTACAGCAAAAATGTTTGTACCTGAAAAGGGTGCTTATTTCCATTTTCTATCTACCACACAGGTATTATAAAAGCGATATCTTTCATATTTTTATATGTAAGAGGTTCTAGTCCTCAGAACTGTAAAAAGTATTTCACACAGTGTTTCTTCAAACATGAATGCTAGTTCATTGTTGAATGGGGTTTTTAAAATTATTGTTGAAAGATTTCTAGTTTTATGATTCCATGAAAGGATAAGGTAATTAGAATCCAGTAACTATTGTGCCCTGTGAAAACACAGAAGTTATTTCCCCAAAATTAGAATTGATTTAAATAATATGATGAAGAATAATTTCTATAGTGTCATTTGATTTTCTTTATTTTCTTTTTTAACAGCTTCGTTGTGGTATAATTAGTAAACAAAAACTATATATTTAATATATATGATTTGAGGAGTTTGACCATCGTTCTTTTTTAAAATGAGCATAATTGTTCATCACATTACTACAAGTTGTTTAATATGTTAACACTAAGTATTACTTTCGACTTCACTCATTATTTGATCTATATACTGTTGACTATATGCTATTTATATTTTATAGATACCAGGGAGGTATTTTTTTCGTGGACATTTAGATCAGATTTGGAAAAAAATATGTTGTTCTAAATTAATAAAAGATTTTTTACTATAACTTTTATGGTTTAATAATGTTTCAATTCTCAATAATGAATGAAGCAAACCTATAACTATTAAAAAAGGTAGTTTGTACACATTATCATTGTATATCTACGAAATTTGAGAAATAAGCAAAGGTAGTAGAATTATGGAAGTTTAGTAAAATTAATGGATGTATGACAAATATACAACAGTAAGAGCTTCATGTGGAAGCATCTTTGCTAAGTTAGAGAATATACTGAGAGAAAAAAAATCTACTTTAAACAAGAACAAAATATCAAATCTAAAGAGTCTTAATAAAACCTTTAAAAAATCATTTAAAAATCTTAACAGTAGATCCTCAAATCTAGCTGAAGAAAATCAGCACAATTTGAGACATATAGATTTTAATATATTGAAAAGGATGGCATAGTCATTGACCAAAAAAATAACAATTATAATCATGTTTAATATTTCCAAATAAACTTACAGGTACCTTTATATGTTGATGAAAACTCCCATCAAATTCTTTGAAAGTGAAAAAAATTAAAATCTTCTTTAGAAAATAAATTGGCCAAACTAAATAAAATATATTTCATAAAAGAATAATAATAATGGAAACTTAATCTACCTTGTATTAATATTTATGAAACACTAATACGAAAGAGTGGACTATTGGAAAAAAATATACAGGACAAACAAACAGAGATTCATGGACATAGACAATAGACTACTGGTTACCAGAGGGTAGCAGAGAGAGGGCACGGAGGAGGTAGACAGGGAGAAAAAAATTAAATCATTTCTTCAATTAAAAAATAATAATTTTAAAAAATAATTAAAAATATACAGATAACAACAGGGAACAATAATAAATGTTCTAGAAATAAATTCTTTTATATATGAAGAGTATTTATGATAAAAATAATACAAAAATCGGTGAGTAAGGTAAGATTAATCAACAGTGATGAGATTTCATCCCCACTATAATATAAGATCCACAAAGGCAACCATTTCATTTAGTTCTCTACTGTTCTATTTATACCCACAAGATCGTCTTCCTGGGGTAGACAGTCATTATATATCTGCTGAATTGAAAGATGGTGTGCAATCATTTATTTTGATCTTCATATCACATAGTACTCTACGATTAAGTTTAGATAAAATGTATAGTTAAGGAAACTAAGAAAATAGAAACTGGATATTTATCAAACCTTTTGATGGAGGAAAACTTTATAAACTTAACAGCAATAGATATTATAAAGAAAATTATAGATTTGACTACATTCAAGTATAAAATAGGTGTCTAAAGATTTCAAAACTTTATAAACAAAATTAACAATACTTTACAATATTTATAAAAACTTGCAAGTCAGCAAATAAAATATTAAGCCTCTATACTGGAATGGTCAAAGGAATGAATAAATAATTCAGAAAAGAGGGAGTAGAAATAGCTAAAAAATATTAAATGTTCAAATTCTCAAGTAATGAAGAAATAAAAAACAACGATAAGATACATGTAAGACACTTAAACACTACTTATTTAATTATAAATATTTACAATTGATATAATGTACAGTGCTTGCAGTAGAATAGTGTAATAGGCATGCTCATACAAAAGTGTAACAAAGCATTTGTGATCTTTGAACTACTAATTCCACTTCTAGGAATCTAAGCTAGTAAATTATTAGAAATGTAGTAAAATACCTGTGCACAAATGTTACTCATTAAACGTTTTAAATCAAAATAATTTTTTAAATGTCCAATAATAAGGTAGTACTTATAGTAAAGTATGATCTAGCCACATAGTAAAATTATTACACAGTGTTTTAGTTGAAAGGAGAATGTTTTTAAAGACAGGAAAGTTACTATTTTAAAATATTAACTAAAAAAAATCAGGAAACTCAAATGAACTGGAAGTGTAGGTGCTATAATGATAGCAAAAAACGGTTTTATCTCATGTGTTGAGCATGTAGATATTTTCTCCTTTATTTTTTCAAATTTTTTACATGCATTGCTTTTTTGACTAGAAGATAATCTTCACTAAAAAAATTTTAATTATCAAGTTTTTATATCTACTAAATTATTAATTATATTACAAAAGATTAGACCAAGTCTATTTATATATTTATATCTGCATAGAGTAATGAATAAATCGAGTGGGGTTCTTAAAAAGTAAATAGGATATTGCTACTCCTTGCCTAACTCTTCCACCGGCTTACCAGGAGAGCTAAAATAAAATTTAAAGTTCCTAACATGGCCTCTAAAGAAATATAGGTTCTGCTCCTGCCTTGTTTCATCTTCTACTAGCCCCCTCACTACTAATGCACTGGGTTCACTGTTTTTCAGTCACACCACCTTCTTTCAGTCCCAAGAAAATGCCAAACTCCAACTTCCCTCAGTGTCTTCAGGTGTGCTCTTCTTTCTGCCTGAAACATTCATCCCTTTTCTCTTAGCCGATTCCTTTTCAAACTTTAGTTCTAAACTTAGATGTCACTGAGAAGGCTTTTCCTGAACCCAAAATAAATCAGTTTCCTCCTATCATGCCCCTCCCTCATTCTTTTCAATCGTAACACTTATTCTAATTTGGAAGGGAATCAACTTTAGAAAAGTCATTAGATAGTCTAAGGCCATGCTACCTTGAACAAGCCTGATCCTGTCTGATCTCGGAAGCTAAGCAAGGGTCTGGCCTGGTTAGTACTTGGATGGGAGACCACCTAGGAAGACCAGGTGCTGTAGGCATAAAAATAAAAAAATTAAAAAAAATAAAAAAAGTCATTAGAGATGTTTAAAGAAACAACAAAGAATCCAACTAGTTAAGTAAACAGTATAATAGTCTCTTCCATGTTAAGTGGTTTACATGCTTTCCTGAATTTCTTAAACTGTTTACTTTGAGAACATGGCAGCCTTGGTATATGAGAATATACAATGTAAAAACATTTTTTTTTCAGTTTTCACTATTGAAATGAGTGCTTACAAAGGAAGATTTCGGGAACTATACTTCAGAGATAATCAAATAAATGAAGCAGGGGAAGTATTGAGAAAATTTGGAATCAGAGTATCTTTCTCTTTACTTGAGATCAAGTAAGATGGTGAGCTTAAATGCTTTTTAGTAATAGATTATTTTTACACCTTGAAGCACAAGGTTTCCTGTAGCATAAATAACTCTTTGTAAATTAAGATGGAATTGCAAAGTACATTGTAGATCCTCAGATTGAATTCCACCAGCAATACGCAGTTTCCATATAACTCAAAACCAATGGGTTATACCAGTAACTCAATAAAGACTCAGTGTTATATTTGAATAGGAATATCAGTCTATATTGAAGGGTTAAATGTATCCAAAAGTATGAGATTCTAATGTTATCTTCTTTTTCTTCTTAAGAAAAGAAAAGAAAAAAGAAAAGCAAGAAACAGTAAACTCAAACAGGCCTACAAGGTCCATCGTAGTTCTTCTCATTTCTTCTCCCACTCTTATCTTCCTATCATATTTGGAGTTGGAAATATCTTGTTACTGCTATAGTCTAAGAGAGTTCTCTTCTTCAGAGTCAACTCTGAAAATTCATTCCACATTCATTTAAAATATATTTTAAGCACCTTTGCTGACTCTAAGAATATGATGAGCAGAACTCATTATTGTCTTTGTTTTAATTTGCTTACATTCTGAATAAAGAATCAGAAAATAAGTAACCAAATAAAATTAAGGAGAACATTATCATAAGTGCTACTGAAGAAACAGAAAGATCAGAAGGAGAGTAATGTGTTAAGCTTGCAGAGCTCCTTAAGGTTGGGGCACGAAGGTCAGGTGTGTCAGTTATTAATGTATTGCCTCTGAGCTCTGACTAAACCCTTGGGAAGATGTTCTTGGCCCAACAATAGAAGTTCTTTAAGTATTTTTCCTGTAAAGTGAACATGTTAAGCTTTCTCAGTGAAGAGTGCTGGGGAATACTGCAGAAAGAAGGCGCTTTCTCTGATTTCCATGGAGTGGGAGGAAACGGGAAAGGTAGCTGGTGGTGACAGTGTGAGAGCATCCCCTAAAGCTTGCCCCAATTATGGGCCCAGAAAGTCTCTCTGTGACCTTGAAGCCTTGGCTGGTGAAAACCTTTCCTCAGCTCTCTGGAACAGAGTCTGTGTGAGACTGAACATCATAAAGGTCTCTTTCCCTGTTAAATAATATTCACACACCAGTGTCACACACTTTGCAGTAATTCATTCTGCAAACCTACCCCGAACTCCTAATTGCCCTTAAGGTCAGAAGGCCTTCTGTCACTGCTGGCTGCCAAGCTCCTATTATATGGTTCGCCACCCATTGCTGATCATCCTCTCCCTCCTTCTATATTCTGAGGGAATAGCCTTTTTTTCACCTTGCAAGTCCACACCATCTCTGGCCTAGTTAATATCAGTGAACTTCTCTGCTGTCTGGTGGCCAAATCACACTTCCTCCAATGAGGTATGATCCACTTCCAAGTGTTTCCTTCTGTGAATAATCTTTTTCAGCCCTAGGAGACCATGTAGAATTTCCTTTTATGTGTCTTATAGTTATCCTTTTATCAGTTAATCTTTCTTTATATTAAACTTCCCCTATTTAACCTAGTGTGTGTTTTCTATCATGATTGGACCCAGATTACTATAAGATGTCCTCTCTGAAAGTGAAGAGTTAGAAGCAGCTCACCATGTGAAGGCTAGCAGAGAAGGTTTTGGGGAGATACTAACGTAGGAATACTTGGGCAGAGAAGATCTGTTATATAACAGATCTGACTGTCTGCTCTATGGAAGTGGACTACTGCTAGTGTATGTGGTTGATGAAGAAAGTAAAAAAATCCCCTACTGGAGTCACGTTACCTGAGTGAATGTCTGAACAATGCTGCTTCAACTCATGACCAGTCAAATCTCTAGTCCTCCTAGGAACTTTCTTTTTTAGATTTAAATAGAACAACTTCGCATAAGATCCTAGTGTTTCTGATCTCAGTGAGACCTAAGACCATATAAAAATGTTGATTTTGTTAAATCTGAGACTGTGAAGACCAGAGCTTGCTCTTCTTACAGCAGAATCATATACCTTTCTTGGCTTCTCCCACATCAAACACCCAACACCCTGGAATGACACATTCTTTTACATATAACTATGTGTAAGGATTGTACTAGGCAAACTACGCTTTAGAGTCCCCATAAATCTACTTCCTAGGCCATCCTGTTCCATCCAAAAATCCTCATTCTTCTCCCTTCTGATTTAGAGTATGTACATTCTTCATTCTGTACACAAAGAAAGCCTTAAAAGGCAGAATTTTTTATAATCTTTAAAAATGGAACCTCATGATTTTGTAATCTACCTCTTTCATGAAAACACTTTGAAGTTATACTAAATAGTCCTCTTCGTCATTACCTTACTTCTCACCATATTCTTTCATAGGTATGAATTTTTTCATATCTGTTATCTCATTTGATAGCAGAATGTTGGAGATTAGAATCAGGTCAATGATGATGAACTAATTTAAACTTTTCAATAAAGGAAACTGCAGCCAAACGTAAAATATTTTTCAAGGTCACATGGCTAGAAACTGTTAGATTCACATCAAGAACCTTCGTCTTCCAAAAGGCTTTACAGTCCACCTTCTCCTATGCTGTCTTTTTCTTAAAGGCTTATATTAAAGTGAAGGCTACACCTACTTCTCATGTTTTGTAGAGCTTCTAACATAGTGATGATATTTATTAGTCCTCAGTATTCTTTCCAAATAGGGAAAAGCAGAAAAAAACAATTAACATCAGCCTCTTTTTTGCTCTCAAACAAATTATATGACCACCCATGTGCAAATGAAAAGTACAGAAAAGGCAGATCTAAAAACTAGAGAGTGTGGAACATGAAGACTTCCTTGCCCCAAACTCCCTGGGAAGAGCATCACATCTGCTTAATGTGCATAGGAATCCCCTAGCAATCCTGCTAACCAGCAAATTCTAACACAGTGATTTAAGGTGGGGCCTGAGATTCTGCACTTCTAACAAGCTTCCAGGTGATGTAGATGCTAGGGCTCTGCAGACCACATTTAAGAGTAGATTGACATAGACCTGAGACCCTCAAAACCAGTGCCTGAGGGTGCCTTCTGCTGGTGGCAGCTGTTCAAGCAGCATATAGGCAGATGAAGCTATCTGTTGACAGTCTGAGAGAAACAAGATTTAAGGATTAGAGTAAAAAGTCTCCTCTCATGTTAATTTTAGATGTCAATTTGTGTAGGCCATGATACCTCAATTTTTGGTCAAACACCAATCCAGATGCTATTGTGAAGATATCTTTTAGATATGATTAAGGTTTAAATCAGTAGACTTTGAATAAATGGATTACTATCCACAATGTGGTGGGCCTTATCTAATCAGATGAGAGCCTTAAGAAGAAAGACTAAAGTCCCCTGAAAAGGAAGAAATTATGCCTCCAGACTGCCTTCCAACTCAAGACTGCAACTTCAGTCCTTGCTGGAATTTCTAGCCTGCTGGCCTTCCCTGCATATTTCAGACTATCCAGCTACCACAATTGCATAAGTCAATACCTTAAAATAAATCTCTCTCTCTCTCTGACTAATATATCCCAACAATTAGAGAATAACAATTTCTGAGCATAAACCTTATATCTTATTAAGTATTGACAAATATGAAAAGGAAACACAGAGGAAATACTAAAAATATTGATTATTTATTCATTTATCAAATATATTTGAGCACCTATTCTGTACCAGGCTTTCTTTCAGGCTCTGGGAATATAGAAAGAAAGGAAGACAAACTGTCCGCCCTTATGCAGCATATGTTCTAGTGAGAGAAACAGACAATAAATAAGTATAGAAATAATATTAAGATAGATGGTGAGCAGTACCATGAAGAAACATAAAGTAGGGAAAGATGAAAGTAGATAGTAAGGAGCTCTCTGAGGAGGTTGTATTTTAGCAGACACTCTGCAATAATTCCTGTTTATCTGACCAATGACATCTTTAAGTTTTCACCATGATTTTCCAGATTTTTGGAATAAGAAGATACTATCTAACTTTAAGAAACTTACCTACATAAGGTGAAACTCACACATGTACCCCCCAAAAGTGGGTGCTTTTATAAAAATTATACCAGATAGGTTAGACCGAACTGGAAAATAGCAAGAGGATAAACAAAAGTTGTATTGGATAAATCCTTTACACCAGATGAGCAGGAAAAGAAATATATAGTGTGTGTTGGGATTTAAACCTTAAAATGTTCTTTTTTGAACATACTAAATTACCTAATTTATTTTGCCTTCGGCAGTATTTCTTTGAAGATCTAATTTCAGCTCTCATATAACAAACGCTATCTAGCTATTGATCCTTCCAACTTTCAAGTCTCAACATTTGTTCTTCTGTTGTTTCTTTATGACTGGTAGCTATTAGGGCTGTCATTACACAGTTCTACTCTGATATCCATATAAAGTGCAATACATAAAAGAAGGCATTGTTTAAGAGGTTAGAGTTGATGCTGGTTGGCCCAAATTGCAATCTTCTCTACTTACCTCAACCTACTCATTAAGTCTGTGTGATGAGTTTTGCACATTTTTTGTTTTTGTTTGTAAGACTGGAATTTACTTTGTATATTAAACAACAAAAAGTCAAGAGTAAAAAAATATAAAGGTAGGTGCTAATATTATAGTTATTCAGAACAATATAATAAAAATATAAACCTTAAATATAAGCTTCAGGTGGATTTGAAAGTAAATATGCTTTGTGTGTAATATAGAGTTTAATGAGAACCTGGTTTGGGAGAGGTGAAAGAGAACTAATTTTTGTCAAGTTTTTTATAAGTTCTGTCATTTAATCCTCACAGTGTCATTGAAATGCTGGAATCTGGTTCTGTCTCAGCTCTGCACAGCTATAAATTCTGTATTCTTTCTCTAAATCATAACTGTTCTTCTATGTCCACTCTAGTTCTCCACCAATCAAGACAGAATGAGTAATCCTATCCTTCAAGGATATTTTAACTGTTATCCGTCCACTGATATATCTTATTCAATGTTTATTCAATAAATAGTTACTTGCATATTTCAAGTCCTATATTCAGAGCTGGAGATGAAAAAAAATTACTTATATAGGCTCTGCTCTCAAAAAAAAATACTTTTAACTGAGGAAAAGAGATAGATTAATAAAATTTATGGTATATGTGGTAAGCACAATGATGAAGATATGCACAAGTTTTTTTGTGAGACATTTAGCACTACATACAGACTAGGTGCTGAATCTCAGAGAATGAAAGATGAGAGTTCTCTGGATTTGGTAATGAGGAATGTTAGGGTATGTGTATAAGAAAGAGAGCTTTCAGGGAGAGGGAGCACAAAAGGAAAGATCTTGGGGAAAGAATCAGGTATATCACCATTGCTAGAGGTTCAAGCTTGGAAAAAAATGATTTAGGAGACTGATGTGGAAAGTTAGGTATTAGAACATGGGCAGCCTTAAAGCCCATGTAAATTACATTGGGCTTCATTCCATAGGTGACAGGTATAACTGAAAGACTGAATCAGAACAATTTCATAATCAGATTATATTATACAAATGCAAGATTCTCAACAGTGTTGAGAATAATGAATGAAAATGTCTAGAGAGAAGACAAGGAGACTGTTGAATTAAAGGAGTAGTACTGAAGTGGAAATGCTGACATAGATTTATGAAGCACTGTATTTTACCTAATGTAAGGCCATGGACCAGACCATAGGACACAACATTTCTTTTTGTATCACTAAGAGGGAGTAAAAACTCTGTTAATCAAACTATAACAATACAGTGATTGTGGCTTGTTGTGGTGTATTCCAACTTTAGAGATATTAAAATGTAAAGTCTGCATCTATAGTTGATGTGATACAAAACTTAGAGGTTTCCAGTGTGGAGAGAAAAAGAATGAAAGTCGTTAGGAATTGGGCTTCTAGTTTTTGTGGTAGAATAGGAATTGATCCAGGTAATTAAAAATAAAATACAGAATGTGACCTCATTTAGGATTAAAATAATGGTAGTTTTGGCTTATTGAGTTTGATGCTCTTCTGAGATATTTGCAGCTGAGAAATATAGTCCAAAGAACAGATGAAAGTCTGAACTAGACATAGAGATTTGAAAATCATCCACATTTATGTTGGGTATGTTTGGAATCATAATCAGGGATGAAATCTAACAGATGCAATATGATGCTTAATAGCAGTTACTAAGTGAAAGAAAGGGAAGGGAAAGAAAGGGAAGGGAAGGGAGGGGAGGGGAGAGAAGGGTAGGAAAGAGAGAGAGAATAGAGAGAGAAAGAAAGAGAGAGAGAGAGAGAGAGAGAGAGAGAGAAAGGAAGGACGGAAGGAAGGAGAGAGAGAGAGAGAGAGAGAGAGAGAGAGAGAGGAAAGAAAGAAAGAAAGAAAGAAAGGAAAGAAAGAAAGAAAGAAAGAAAGAAAGAAAGAAAGAAAGA